>JAYESA010000010.1:10000-287500 GCA_036927795.1 Iris macrosiphon
ATAACCTGAATCTACAAAGCCAACTAGATTCGCGATGTCAGATAAACCACAAGTATAAAATAATCCCATGTTGGTAGTTCCACGAAGATATCTCATCATATGTTTAATGTCATTCCAATATCTGTGAGTTGGCACCGAGCTATATCTAGCCAACAGATTGACAGAGAATGATATGTCTGGCCTTGTACATTGTGATAGATACATTAATGCCCCAATTGCACTAAGGTACGGTACTTCGGGTCCTAGCATCATTTCATTGTCGTCCTTAGGACGATATGGATCTTTATTGATATCTAAAGATCGAACAACCATTAGAGTGCTAATGGGATAAGCTTTATCCGTATTGAACTGTTTTAATATATTTTATGTGTATTTGGATTGATGCACTAAATTTTATTAGTGCAATGCTCAATTTGTAATCCGAGACAATATTTTGTGTCTCCGAGATCTTTCATCTCGAACTCCTTTTACAGATAGTTTGCAGTCTTATTGATTTTATGTCTTGTTCTAATCAATTTTATGTCATCGACATATACTGCAACTATAGCAAAACCCTTCTTAGATTTCTTTATGAAGACACATGGGCATATAGATTATTCTCATATCCCTCCATTTTCATATATTCACTAAGACGGTTGTACCATATCCTTTCAGATTGTTTCAAACCGTATAATGAACGTCTTAGCTTTATGAAATGCATGTTCTTAGCTTTTGAGCTGGCTAGGTTAAATCCATCTGGGATTTTTATATAGATATTGTTATCTAAATCACCATATAGATAGGTTGTTACAATGTTCATAAGTCTCATGTCCATCTTTTTCTCAACTAGCAGACTTATCAAATAACGGAACGTTGTTGCATCCATTACGAAAGAATATGTCTCTTCGTAATCAATCTCGGGTCTCTGAGAAAATCCTTGTGCCACAAATCATACCTTAAATTGAGCAATTTTATTCTTTTTATTTTGCTTTCTTACAAACACCTACTTATAACCTACCGGTCTGACGTCTTTTGGTGTTTGTACTATAGGTTCGAATGCTCCACGTTTATTAAGAAAATTCAATTATGCTTGAATAGCACCCTTCCATTTTGGCCAATTTTTTCTTTGTTGACATTCATCGATGCTACGTGGTTCAGTGTCATCAATGCCCTTAGATATTTCAGTAGCTACTGAGAATGAGAATATCTCATCTATTGTTATATCTTTGCGATCCCATACATCTCTTGTATATGTATAAAACATAGAGATCTCTTTGCTTTCAGGTACCTGATCCTCCTCTTGGGCTTGTATCTTTTCTAAGATAATAACCTCTTCTGGGTTTTCAGAGAGTATGGATCTGTCATTCATAACCTCTTCTTGAGCGTTATGTGTAACCTCCTTAAGAGCGTTACTTGGGCATTTTTTTTTCTAGGGACTAAGTCCTTCGAACATATAGGTCTACCACGCTTCTGGCATGTAGTAGATTTGTCACGCCCCAGTCCCAAAATACGTAGGACTAGGACACGTAAGCATGCCAGCCGCCTGTATATATGGCAACTCTAATATATGGAAACCATAATACCTGCGTACGCTGTATAATGAACAATACTTCACAAGTGGTAAAACTATCACAAGTCACAGGGTATAATCTAAATCTCATCCACAGAAATCAAATATGAATAACCAATAACCATGTAACTAGATTTCAATAATAAGTATCTAAAGAATGACAGTCGGATGGAAACAAATCCACTGCCGAAATAGAATATAAAAAGAACCAGATACACACCATATAAGAACAACATCTGACAATCACGAGGCTCGAAGAGAAGACCTCCTCAAAATATGTGTAACATGTCCGGATCTGCGCTCCTGCGAATACTCATGAACATCTACACCTGGAAAGGGACCAGGTCCTCAGAAGGACATAGCAAGATACATAGAAGCATGCCATAAAGTAAATACTGAATAAATAAAGGGGGTGTGCTAACCATCTAAGTGAATGCAATATGAAGACCTTGTAGTACGTATAGGAAAATGTAGGCTAGACATATGCTGACTTAATTCACCAATCGTCATGACTGGCTAGTATATGTGTCATATGCCCCCAGATACATGGGTAGCTCTGCAATCGTCTATCTCCGAGGAGCATGGTACGAAGGTATAACATCAAGGAAGGGGGTGTCCCATACGCCTACTAGCTATCTTCCCCGCCCAATGTAGATATACAAGTCGTGAACACGACGTGTACATCTCATACTATGATGCAAGTCTCTATAAACAACTGAGCTACATACCGTTACACGTGTTGCTCACACTGATGGCCAGTCGCGTATGAGACACGCGTCCCTACATGAACTGACTCTGTGACATGTAATGATACGTATCAAGGCCTGGGGAGTCATACCAATAACTCCACAACTTTAGGTGGGTCTACTAGACACTAGGTCAGACACAAGTCCTAACGTCAACGTCTTCGTTGACTGCACCCGAGTCTGCTCGGACGCGCACATTTATATAATATTAAAATAAATAAATATGTAACTAAAATAACTGAATTTAAACAGTACAACAAGGCAAGGTATACTTGCCTAGGGTTTGAATACCAACAGCTGTCCCTGTATCAGTGGATCATGTAGGTACTCCTCCAAAAGCTGAAATAAACATCACCAACAGCCTCAAAAAATATCAAATAGCTAGAAATGCCTGTCCTTAAGTCCAATTTGGAAACAAGGGTAAAAATCATATTTTCTGGTCAAAGCGGGGTCCACACGTGGGCCGCTTTGCACCGAAAAATGTGTCAGAACCAATGGTCTCCAAATTTGCCAAACTTAGTATCGACAAGTCCAGAACGTCGATACGGACCCAACGGAATGTCCAGAACTGGATTCCGATGCGCCGATCACGAAATCGCCCGTCAAGTGGAGCCTATGGGGCCCACGATACGGGATTTTGTCAACGTTCTCAGAATCAAACCAAACTTGGGTCACAGGACCAACGTATTGCTACGAGTCCGATAGCACAAGTTTTGTTTCGATCCGACGTGTGTACACAAAGTTACAGCATGTTCCAGAATAGACGGATACGGGACGTTGTCGGCGGATACGCGTTGATTCCGGTGTGCACGCACATCCAAATCAACTTCTGCAAAATCTTGCACGTCCGTATCAACGGCGCGCACATTTCGGTGAAGACCGCGTGTGACCAAGTCGTCCCGTTTGGCGGGGCGTACTCAGTTCTGGGTGAAAATGGGGCATTATTTTTTTTCTGTTTTTGGATCGCGGTTCACGATCGCCACAGGACGCGACGCACCGAGCGGGTTGCACGGACATCGAGAGGGTTGCACAGCCTACGTGTCACAACTGACGGAATGAAAAACGGAACAACGAGGAGAGAGAGCGGGTTACCTGAACAGGGCTCCGTAGAACGAGGTTTTCCCGTGTCCTAGAAGCGATACGACGCTGCGATACGGTACTGTTGTGTCCGGTTGCTGTGTCCGGTCAGAGTTCAGTGGAGACTTGTCGGGGCTTCGTCGTGGCGGATCAGGGCATCGCCGGAGGAGGACAGGTGGTGGTGGTGATAATGGGACCGGACAGGAAGGAGTAGGATGGGCTGACGGGGAGGAGATGGCCAGAGCGGCGCTGCCGGATAGGGGTGGCTGCACCGTGGGTCAGGATTGGAGCTGCACAGGGGGTCGGAGGAGGGAACGTTGGACAGTAGAGCGGGTCAGGGGGTGCTGCAGACCGGAGCGGCTGTGCTCAGGCCGGAGCTGCCGGGCCGGAGGAACTGCTGGAGTCGGGGAGTCGCACAACCGGCCGGACGGGGGAGGAACTGAACCGGAGTGGGGGCTGTTGTATTGGCAGCAGGCGGGGGCTGTACCGGAGTCGGCTGTAGCAGTCGGACGGTCAGCCAGTCGGGGGAGTGCAGTGGATCGGGGGTACGGTGGCGCGGCGCTGGCTGGACCGAGTTGGTCGGTCGGCGTCGCTGCGGGGTGGGGGATCGCCCAGTCGGCCGGTCGGTCAGCCGGACGAGGAGGAGGAGGATGCCGGGTCGGGTTAGGCTTTGGTTATATAGAGAAGAAGAAAGAGGCGGTGGAAGAAGAATGGGAGGGACGGTTTTACCAAACCGCAGCACTGCAGTTTTACCAAACCGCAGCACTGCGGTTTTCTTATTCTTCTTCTTTGATTCTTACTTTCTAACTTTCCTTTCTTTTCCTTACTTGCTTGCTTGCTTTCCTTCTTACTAACTCACTTTAGTCTAGGTGCTGCTGCTGCGGTTTCTAATTGGAATGGTTTTGGTTTGGATAGAAATGGGTTTGGGTTTGCGGGTTTATAAGTTTGGGTTTGGATCCTTAATGGATCCAAACCCACTTTCTTTTTCTTTTTTTCTTTTTCTTTTATAACTAATATATACATATATATATATATATATATATATATATACATATATATATATATATATATATATATATATATAATTTTATATATACATATATATGCCTATAAAATTCTGAAAAAAAAATATTTATGCACATCATTAAACTAGCAACTGTCCACAGGGTCTCCTACATGAAATAAATTAGGAAAAATTTATAAAGGCTCCAAAAATTCCCTAGATGCACAAACACCTCAAATAAAAATTAAATAAATTCTATATTCTCATTTTAGCACATAATTACTATAAATAAAGTAATTAAATAATAAAAAATAATAACTAATACGATTTTTTCAGGATTTGGGGTTTCACAATCTACCCAACTTATAAAAATTTTGTCCTCGAAATTAAAACTAAGCCACGGTAGAAGTCAAGGATGGCATAAGATTTAAATTAACAAATTAATTTTATACCTTGGTCTACGAATAGGTTCTGAAAACGTTTGCGCATGTCGTCCTCGCGCTTCCAAGTTGATTCTTCTGGCGTGTCATGCTTCCATGCCACGCAGACCAAGGGAATAGACTGGTTCCTCAATACTTTTTTTCTCGACGATCAAGGATTCCCACGGGTTGCTCTTGATATGACAAGCTCGGCCCATTGGTGATCTCCGAATGGTTGAGAATATGACTGCTGTCTGTCACATATCGCCTGAGTTGCGACACATGGAAATACATTAATTACTTCCTCAAGTAAAGGTGGTAGCGCAAGTTGATATGCCACTATTTTTACTTTTCCTAGCACGTCAATGGTCCAATATACCTTGGACTCAACTTGCTGCATCCTCCGAATCGAATGGTGCCTCTGGTAGGTGATATCCTCAAGAAGACATGATCGCCCTCTTTGAACTCCAAGGAACGACGATGACGTCTGTCCACTACTTCTGTCTGTCTTACGCTGCTTGCAAGCGTCCTTGTATCTTCTTAACTGTCTTTACGGTGTTGACCACCAACTCTGGTCACATGAATCCTTGTCTGGTACAATACTGACTGGTATGCCATACAATCTTACGATCTGCCTCATATATAAGTTAGCTAAAGCTTCTGCAGACTGGCCAGCTCTAAAGATAAGAAATGTGCTGACTTGGCGAGTCGGTCCACTATTATCCGTACTGTATTTCTTCCACTTGGACTCTTTGGAAAAACCCGTGACAAAGTCCATAGTGATGTGCTTCCACTCCCACTCTGGAATCAAAAGTGGTTGCAATACTCCTGCTGTTCTCTGGTGCTCCGTCTTTATGTGCTGACATACCAGGTATTTAGCTACAAAGCGAGCTATTTCTCTTTTCTTTCTATGCCACCAGAAGTGCTGTCTTAAGTCACGATACATCTTGGTACCTCCAGGATGAATAGAATATATCGAACTATGACATTCTGTCATCGGCTCCTGTCGAATCTCTCCATTTGGAACATAAAGACGATCACCACATCGTAATATCCCATCTGCTCCCGGTAAAATCACTTCAATGCCAAGCTCTTGCGAGTTCTCCAATAATTCTCTCTGTGCTGTTACGAAATAAGCTGCTGACCTCCGGCTTAACGCGTCTGTTACAACGTTAGCCTTGCCTGGGTGATAATGTAGCTCTATTTTGAAATCTTTTATCAATTCAAGCCATCGGCGTTGCCTCATATCTAATTCCTTCTGCGCGAAGACGTACTTGAGGTTTTTGTGGTCTGTATAGATCTCCAATCGTTCTCCATATAAGTAATGTCTCCATAGCTTCAGAATAATACAACGGCTGCAAGTTCCAAGTCATGATTGGATAATTTTTCTCATGCACTCGTAACTGTCTAGATGCATATACAATTATCTTGACATGCTGCATCAATACGCATTCCAAGCTTTTCCTTGATGCGTCTGTAGATCACAGAACTTTCTGATCCTGATGGAATAGTCAATACGGGTGCTGTGGTCAGTCGCTTCTTCAACTCCTCGAAAGCGGCTTGACACTCGTCGGTCCATATAAATTCTTGATCCTTACAAGTCAACCGAGTCATAGGTGATGCTATCCATTCAGGAGTCAGTCAATTGTCCATCCAGGTAAAATTTATTTAGACCCCTGACAGCAAAATGATACATTTTTTATCATAACACTTGAGTTCTGAACTTGATCCAAGTTACGAGGCAAAAAATTTTATGTTGCCATAATGGTGCATGTATCAGGAAAGTAATAAAACGTAGGTAGGTAGCAAAGGGCCATTCTAAAGATAGTACAGTTTTAAACTGAAATCAAATCTAATAATAGAGTTTGGTAATTTCCCAAGAAACAAATAGAAATATCTACAAAAATAATACACCTTTCGTACTTATACTAAGCACGAGGTTTCGTCTTTCCGAAATAAGGAGAGGCGAAAAACAATAATCAAGAGTTCAAGGGGGAGGTAATAGATTTAGAAGTGTGGGGATCAAGACGTTTAAAGAATTCAAATGGGAATTATCAAGGCAGTTGTGGATTGAAATACTATTTTGGTAATTCCTATTCACATGCTCGTATTATTACAATTATATAACGGATACGATATACTCAGACATATCTAGAGGGTAAGTACATTCGTCTACTAATCACTATATATCTCAATCCACGTAAAGTAGTTATGCGAAGGGCGAACCAAGTGCACTATGGTTGATCAGACCGTAATACACTGATTCTGAAATGTATTAGTGTATTACTCCAATAATACATATGTCATGAACAAGCTTGATAAAGAATAAGCTTACAAAACAAGGCTATAATAGCGTCATAAGTCAAGGTAGTACAGCAAATATAAGTACGCTAGATTATGATGAGAAAAATTACAAAAATAATTTAAATTCACAAAAAGATAAGACTCTATAATCTCTACAGTTGTTATTCTAATTCCTTGTCTAAGTCGCTAGTTGACCAAAAAGAGGTATGGCTTTCTAAGTTCTACGATCTTAGTAAACACTATAGGCTGTCCGCATAAAACAGAGATTCAAGGAAGAGTGGCGTAAAGTAGAGCTTTTAGAACTGTCCGCGTAAAAGTCTGATATACTTCCTGCGCAAGGTCTGTGTAAAAAGTTTCAACGCGTAAAAGGTCTGCGCGTAAAGTATGTGCGTAAAGTATTTGCGCGTAAAAAATTTACTGCGTCAAGTCTGAAATATGTTGCAGCGTAAAGTTGTACGAGGAACTCATGAGTTTGTCAGTCAAGTTAGTGAATCCTGACACCTGACAAAAAGTACTACACGATGATCGAGAGGACGGCTGTGATGATGAATTTGCACGGAGACCCAGGTTGTCGTTTAGTGACTTTATTGGATACAAGTCATTTTTACGCTCGAGGTGAGACAAAATCAGATGTCCCGTAAAAAGCTTTTTTTTTTTTTGCACAGGGCTCGAGGTGTATCTCTGCATTTAATGCACGAGATTTGGTCATGGCTGGGGAAAGCTAAGGCTGTAATAAATACGCTCACATCCTATCATTATATTTTATGCCTAATCAGGTTACTCTACGCTGGTTATCTATTATTCAAGAATCATCAAGTTTACGCAGGGCAGTTACCTACGTTGCTTGTATGACGCAGGATAAGGAAGATTAAGGGATCGTGGGTAGCAGTTGTCATAACTGCGGCGTAAAGGAGACAATCTTCTGCATGATTTGGCTTTTATGCCAACAAGAAGGTCATTTGGCTTTTACGCCAACTAGGCAGTTTGTTTGGCTTTTACGCAAACAAGAGTCAATTGGCTTTTATGCCAACAAGGGTAAAGGGTTTCTAGCATAAAACTAGGTTTATCCAAACATAGGATGAGGTTTCAGTCTTAGTATTCAACCTTAGATTTCTATTGGTTCCTTAAGACTAGGGTCAATACTATGGTCAATTCTCTAACTAATCCTAGTAGGGTTTATACTACTCTCAAGTCATACATAAATACGTCAAGGGACAATGGTAAGTTAATCTATAGGTAGTGATGCTAGGGTTCATTAGGTAATATGGAAGACTAGGGTTCATTTAGTATCCTATACTTAGTGATGTGTCAATGCCCTAGCTGTATTCTAAGTAGGAATATTACCCTAAGTATCATTCTATCAATAGGGATTTCTATATTCTAGCAGGGGCTATACTCAAAGAATATTAGGGAAGGACAGGATTCAAGCAAGGTGCGATTTATTCAAATGGAATGGATTGGAAGGAAGATGAGTCATAGTCAATTATGGATGAGATCCTATACTCTAAGCCTAGGTGCAGGCTTGCTCGGTACAGTAACGTAACCGAGACAATATGCTCTGACCTGCATGGGCCACCACTAAAAATATGTCACGCCCCAGTTCCAAAATACGTAGGACTAGGACACGTAAGCATGCCAGCCGCCTGTATATATGGCAACTCCAATATATGGAAACCATAATACCTGCGTACGCTGTATAATGAACAATACTTCACAAGTCGTAAAACTATCACAAGTCACAGGGTATAATCTAAATCTCATCCACAGAAATCAAATATGAATAACCAATAACCATGTAACTAGATTTCAATAATAAGTATCTAAAGAATGACAGTCGGATGGAAACAAATCTACTGCCGAAATAGAATATAAAAAGGAACCAGATACACACCATATAAGAACAACATCTGACAATCACGAGGCTCGAAGAGAAGACCTCCTCGGAATATGTGTAACATGTCCGGATCTGCGCTCCTGTGAATACTCATGAATATCTACACCTGGAAAGGGACCAGGTCCTCAGAGGGACATAGCAAGATACATAGAAGTATGCCATAAAGTAAATACTGAATAAATAAAGGGGGTGTGCTAACCATCTAAGTGAATGCAATGTGAAGACCTTGTAGTACGTATGGGAAAATGTAGGCTAGACATATGCTGACTTAATTCACCAATCGTCATGACTGGCTAGTATATGTGTCATATGCCCCCAAACACATGGGTAGCTCTGCAATCGTCCATCTCCGAGAAGCATGGTACGAAGGTATAACATCAAGGAGGGGGGTGTCCCATACGCCTACTAGCTATCTTCTACGCCCAATGTAGATATACAAGTCGTGAACACGACGTGTACATCTCATACTATGATGCAAGTCTCTATAAACAACTGAGCTACATACCGTTACACGTGTTGCTCACACTGATGGCCAGTCGCGTATGAGACACGCATCCCTACATGAACTCATTCTGTGATGTGTAATTATACGTGTCAAGGCCTGGGGAATCATACCAATAACTCCACAACTTTAGGTGGGTCTACTAGACACTAGGTCAGACACAAGTCCTAAAGTCAACGTCTTCGTTGACTGCACCTGAGTCTGCTCGAACGCGCACATTTATATAATATTAAAATAAATAAACATGTAACTAAAATAACTGAATTTAAACAGTACAACAAGGCAAGGTATACTTGCCTAGGGTTTGAATACCAACAGTTGTCCCTGTATCAGTGGATCATGTAGGTACTCCTCCAAAAGCTGAAATAAATATCACCAACAGTCTCAGAAAATATCAAATAGCTAGAAATGTCTGTCCTTAAGTCCAATTTGAAAACAAGGGTAAAAATCATATTTTCTGGTCAAAGCGGGGTCCACATGTGGGCCACTTTGCACCGAAAAACGTGTCAGAACCAATGGTCTCCAAATTTGCCAAACTTAGTGTCAACAAGTCCAGAACGTCGATACGAACCCAACAGAATGTCCAGAAATGGATTTCGATGCGCCGATCACGAAATCGCCCGTCAAGTGGAGCCTATGGGGCCCACGATACGTGATTTTGTCAATGTTCTCAGAATCGAACCAAACTTGGGTCACAGGATCAGCGTATTGCTACGAGTCCGATGACACAAGTTTCGTTTCGATTCGACGTGTGTACACAAAGTTACAGCGTATTCCAGAACAGGCAAATACGGGACGTTGTCGGCGGATACGCGTTGATTTCGGTGTGCACGCACATCCAAATCAACTTCTGTGAAATCTCGTACGACCGTATCAACGGCGCGCACGTTTCGGTGAAGACCGCGCGCGACCAAGTCGTCCCGTTTGGCGAGGCGTACTCAGTTCCGGGTGAAAATGGGGTATTGTTTTTTTTCTGTTTTTGGATCGCGGTTCGTAATCGCCATAGGATGCGACGCACCGAGCGAGTTGCACGGGCATCGAGAGGGTTACACAGCCTACATGTCATAACTGACAGAATGGAAAACGAAATAACGAGGAGAGAGAACGGGTTACCTGAACAGGGCTCCGTAGAACGAGGTTTTCCCGTGTCCTCGAAGTGATACGACGCTGCGACACGGTACTGCTGTGTCCGGTTGCTGTGTCCGGTCAGAGTTCAGCGGCGGGGCTTCGTCGTGGTGGCTCAGGGCATCGCCGGAGGAGGACAGGTGGTGGTGGTGATAATGGGACCGGACAGGGAGGAGTAGGTTGGGCTGATGGGGAGGAGATGGCCGAAGCGGCGCTGCCGGATAGGGGTGGCTGCACCGTGGGTCAGGACCGGAGCTGCACAGGGGGTCGGAGGAGGGAACGCTGGACAGTGGAGCGGGTCAGGGGGTGCTGCAGACCGGAGCGGCTGTGCTCAGGCCGGAGCCGCCGGGCCGGAGGAACTGCTGGAGTCGGGGAGTCGCACAACCGGCCGGACTGGGGAGGAACTGAACCGGAGTGGGGGCTATTGTGTTGGCAGCAGGCGGGGGCTGTACCGGAGTCGGCTGGAGTCGGCTGTAGCAGTCGGACGGTCAGCCGGTCGGGGGAGTGCCGTGGATCGGAGGTACGGTGGCTCGGCGCTGGCTGGACCGAGTTGGTCGGTCGGCGCCGCTGCGGGGTGGGGGATCGCCCAGTCGGCTGGTCGGTCAGCCGGACGGGGAGGAGGAGGATGCCGGGTCGGGTTAGGCTTTGGTTATATAGAGAAGAAGAAAGAGGCGGTGGAAGAAGAATGGGGGGGGCGGTTTTACCAAACCGCAGCACTACAGTTTTCTTATTCTTCTTCTTTGATTCTTACTTTCTAACTTTCCTTTCTTTTTCCTTACTTGCTTGCTTTCCTTCTTTCCTTCTTACTAACTCACTTTAGTCTAGGTGCTGCTGCTGCGGTTTCTAATTGGAATGGTTTTGGTTTGGAAAGAAATGGGTTTGGGTTTGCGGGTTTATAGGTTTGGGTTTGGATCCATTAAGGATCCATTAAGGATCCAAACCCACTTTCTTTTTCTTTTATAACAAATATATATATATATATATATATATATATATATATATATATATATATATATATATATATATATATATATAATTTTATATATACATATATATGCCTATAAAATTCTGAAAAAAAATATATTTATGCACATCATTAAACTAGCAACTGTCCACAGGGTCTCCTACATGAAATAAATTAGGAAAAATTTATAAAGGCTCCAAAAATTCCCTAGATGCACAAACACCTCAAATAAAAATTAAATAAATTATATATTCTCATTTTAGCACATAATTACTATAAATAAAGTAATTAAATAATAAAAAAATAATAACTAATACGGTTTTTTCAGGATTTGGGGTTTCACAAGATTCATTAGCCACTATGCTATTTTTCTCTACGGAGATATCAATTCGAGCTGGCGCATTTACATCAGGCACATGTGATTTAATCACTTTTGCTACATCAGTAAATACATCTGGCATTTGATTTACAATCTCATGTAGATGCAATATCCTTCATACCTCAGTTTCATATTGATTAGTACGAGGATCTAGATAAGATAGAGTGGGATTATCCCACGATAATTTATGCCATTTTATTTGTGGCGAATGGTTCTGTAAGAACATTCTTTTCTTTCTTATCTCCCCCTAACGGCGAAAATTTAGTCTCATCAAAATGGCAGTCTGCGAATCTAGCAGTAAAAATATCACCAGTTAAAGGTTTCAAATATCTAATGATTGAGGGCAAATCAAAACCAATATAAATTCCTAAACAACGCTGAGGTTCCATTTTAGAGCGCTGAGAAGGGGGAATAGGAACATAAACAACACAACCAAATTTATGCAAATGAGAGATGTTAGGTTGATGGCATGTCACAAGTTGTGATGGTAAAAATTCATGATATGCAGTTGGCCTAACAATGATCAATTTAGCAGCATATAATATGGCATGTCCCCAAGTTGAAACGGGTAAGTTTGATTGCATGAGTAAAGGCCTTGCTATGTGCTAAAAATGCTTAATCAAGGACTCTGCTAAACCATTTTGGGTATGAATGCGAGGGACATAATGTTCAACTTCTATTCCTACGGAAGCACAATAATCATCAAAAGTACAAAAAGTGAACTCAGCTGCATTATCAGGTCGAATCGTTCTAACATGTTGGCCAGGAAAATGAGTCTTAAGCTTAATCAACTGAGAAAGTAGCTTGGAGAAGGCAAAATTTCTAGATGAGAGTAAGAAAATATTTGACCATCGACTAGAAGCATCTATTAGAACCATAAAATACCTGAAAGGTCCTTTAGCGGGATCAATTGGTCCGTAAATATCACCTTGTATTCTCTGAAGGAATGATGGTGATTCAGAAGCTATTTTGAGAAGTGAAGGTCTTGTAATAAGTTTATCATATGAACAAGCTAAAGAAAATACTTTGGTATGATAAATTATGCTCATTGGTATTGTTGATGACCTTTCTCAACTATGCATAGTCGATCATGGATGACCCAATCTGTCATGCCAAAGGATTAGATTCCTTGGATCCTTTAGCCTTTTGCTAGTGATGGGGTGAGATTCTACTACCTTCAGAGTAGTTTGATATAGCCCCGATGAGATTAACTTGCACTTTTCTAATATGAGCTTTTTGCTTCCAATATTAGAGGTGGTACAAAGATACTCTGATATCATCGTTCATGATTTCAACATGAAACCTGTTCATTCGAATATCTCTAAAGCTGAGTAGATTTCTATTAGATCTAAAGCTGAGTAGATTTTTATTAGATATACTAGAGAATAATGCATTTTGAATGACTAAGTGTGGTACATTTGGCAACACAACATCGACGGTACCATAACCTTCTATAATCTGCACGGGTCCAACAATGGTGGTCACCTTGGCAGTGTTTAAGGCATATGTTGTGAAAAACTTCCTAGTTTTCAATATAGTGTGAGTTGTTGCACTATCTATCAAGCATATGCCATCATTATTGTCCATACCTTTTAAAAACAAAAAATAATAATATATTAATATACTACTAAATGGTTAAACTTGACATATTGCCAATTATTATAACTTGATCTAAATCTAAATGAAACTGCTTCAAAGAAAGCAAACTACCTAGACTATTAATCATATAATAACCAATTTATTCAAAGTGGAAAGTAAATAAACTTAGATAAGCATACAATAACTATTCATTGACTTCGCCTATCATGGCGTTGAACTGGTCTTCCGAAATTATTTCATCCTTATCTTGGAAGAAATTATTAAAATTCATGTGTGTTGTACCCTCCATGAGATAGTCTCCACACCCTTTGAGGCTTCATACTCGTCCACTTTCTTTTGTGAGGTGCGACAGTTTCGCATCCAATGACCAGCTCTTCCACAACGTTTGTAAATATCAGTTGGAACAGCTGGATTAGTAATTTGGGCATTGTTTCTTCGAGGATTAAATTTCTTATTTTTGAAATATGTATCATTCCTTGGACCCAGATTGTAGCCATTTCTTTGGCTTTTACGACGTCCATGCCCTCTACCTTTGTGATTTCCTCGACCCCTAGTATTGGTCACATTTTTTCGAGCACTAGTCGCATTCACTTTAGCTGGTATTGGTGCATAACCAATTGGTCTACTAGTATGGTTTTTGATTAATAACTCATTATTTTTCTCGGCCACGAGTAAGACAACAATGAGTTCGGAATACTTTTTAAAATTTCTCTTCCTATACGTCTGTTGTAGGGTCATATTAGTCGCATAAAATATGGTAAATGTTTTCTCTAACATAGAATGCTCTGTCACTTCTTCACCACATAACTTCAATTGTGAAGTAATCCTGAACATAGCTGAATTATATGCTGCAACTGTCTTATAATCTTGGAAACGTAGATTGAGCCATTCATGGAGTGCACATGGTAGTATGACCATTTTATGGTGTTCATATCTCTTAGTTAGAGAATTTTATAGCACCAAGGGGTCATTGACTATTAAGTACTCAGCCTTGAGATCATTATGAATATGATGTCTTAGAAAAATTAAAGCCTTCGCTTTATCTTGTGCAGATATTGGCTTATCAGCCACAATTGCGTCACCTAAGCTTTTGGCTTGAAGGTGCAATTCAGCATCCAATCTCCAGTTGAGAAAGTTCTGGCCTTCCAAGTTTAGAGGCTTGAAATCATGCTTTGTGAGGCTCGACATATTGCTCTATAAGATCAATAATAATAACAAGTTAACATAAAAACTTGATAACTTACCAAACAATTCACATTCATGGTGTATGCTTCAAATAATGATATTTCATAAGTCTATTTATACCAAACAAATCTTTTTCATGGTATGCTTCGAACAATGATGTTCCAGAAGTCGTAGGTAAATACCAAACACTAGATGTTTATGATATGCTTCGAACAATGATTATGTTCAAAAAGTCTTTCAAAAATACCACATATGGTATGCTTCGAACAATGATGTTCCAGAAGTCTTATATATATAGACCAAACAATTCATGTTCATGGTTATCGGATCTCTGATGATTTTGATTTGAATGTATTAACATATATAAAAGAAATAAATAAATAAAGAATGACTCCAGCGTTCTCTCCGAGAGATCTATATGCGATTAACATCAGAGTGCTATCAGAGTTAACTAAAAGAAATGAGATGAATGGATAAAAATTATTCTTTTTGCCCTAGCGGTATGCCAAGAGATGTATAAACATCAACATCAGACTGCGTCTTGGGTATGCATATGCAGGAAAAAAAAACACAAATAACCATACCTATTACCGAAGTGGAGAATCCGCAAATGACGGCTTCACTGAGATGCTCTCGGTTATTTCCTTCGTTAGAGTTTCGTGCTGATAACGTGTTAGAATAAACGTAGAAGAAGTAAGAAAAAATAGAAGAGATCTCTTATTATTAGTATAATCACATAGTATGAGACAAATGTCTTATTTATACAAACTAATAAAAATGTAAATACTAATATCTAACTAATATGAGACTAAAAACAAATTAGAAATTTAACCCTAATCAAGATTATAACAAAAAAAAAAAAACAACGAATAAATAATACAACATATAAAAAGATAAAAACCGGTCCAAATGCTCGCACACCTTGATATTATTTTTCTTGGATCCACCACATGTATCCATCGTTGCCCTCGCCACCACCTGTCTATCAATTTGATAGGAAGCAGCAGAACCTCATAAACAAACATTATTTATCTACACTGCACTTTGGGTGTGTACTTTATTGCGTGAGACTTGTGAGTCAGATGAGACAGGAAACACCATCTGAGATGGCTTCTCTCCCTATAATAAAGTAATAAACAGCAAAAGGTTAATGCAAAGCCAAGATTAGGATTGTAGTGGATCTCTTTCTCCCCCACCTTCCGTCCTTCCTTCCTGTTTGATCGATCGATCGATCGATGGCGTCTCTTCGCCTCTCTTGCCATCCCGTGTGGGCTAAACTCCCGACTTTGGATCCTGTACCACAGCAGCAATGCAATGGAATGAGGAAGGTCGATTTCCCCGGCAAGAAGAAGAAGAAGAGTTGTGGGTTTCTATCAATGAAAAGATGCGTCGTTGAGCGGAGCAAAACGGAACAGCGGCCGGCGGTCGCTCTGGACGACGAGGAGGAGGAGACAGAGCCTTCTGTTGGTAATTACTTTCTTTTTATTTACATTTTCTTCCTCAGATGATTTCCTTTCTTGTAATATTTATTAAACTTTAGTGGAGAATATCATATGATCAATGATTTTTGCTTGGATTTGGTTAAAAATCATTGGTTATTTTGGTAAAAAAATAATTTATTTTATTTTCAACTGGAGGACTTAAATTCTGCTCCTTATTTCTGCTGCTGCTAGATAAGTTCTGCAGTTACGTATGAATTTTTATCTTCTTCCCCTTTCTGTTCTCCGATCCTACCCTATACTAAACTGATCCCTATTCACCCAGATAATCGAATTAAATTATACAAAGTGTATTCATCGGAATAAGAAAGGTAAAAGGGAATTATTATTTTTACCAAAAATTAGGAAGAACCTAAATTAAATGGAGGGAATACGAATTGAATTCGCATCTGTCAAACCTTTCTTCTCAAGAATTTGGTAGGGCTGGGGCCTCCTTCTCGTGGTGTCAGATTCCGGGGGATGCTGCAAACCTTGAGGAGTCTCAGGCGAAGCTGCAGGTTGCAGAGGTGATGTGCAGGTCAGTCGGACAGCAGGAAGGTAGGGGTTACTGGGGGGTCCGAGCTCCAGAAAACTGCCGCTGGGGTGGGTTCTAGTAAGGTGGCAGGGAATATGACTGTAGGTTGGTTAAGTTCTCAAGAGGGATTTCAGGGAGGAAGTCGAGGAAGTAGGAGATGTCTGATGGCGGGGCGGTTTTGGAAAGGGATTGGAGATTTGTATCAATAAAATTGTCAACTGTATCAGCTATTCCCAACTATTTTGATCACACCCAATTTGGTACCGTAAAAGAGTAAGTTGGTATTGAAAGTAAAGCACAAGTCTGCTGAATTCCAGAATTTTGACCACTTTTAGGTTTGTTAGGCCAAAAGGCTGGACATACCAATGTGGCCAAAACTTTCCCAACGGACAATGAAATCCTTCCTGAAAATTCCAAAATAACAAGTAGATTTAATTAAAACTCTGTAATTTTAAGTTCCATTCTTTATTAAATGCATTAACTTGAGGTAGAAACATTAATTTAAGTAACCCTATAACGTCAAAAGACTCAAAACACTTAAAATGTGGTTATAATTACTATGCCACTTTAAAATATGATATATAATCAAAAGGATACCCTTTATTGTGTCCAACAACTCTATACATCTAGTACAGAAACTCAGTTTTGGGGTTGTCAAAAAATTTCTAATTATTTAACAATGTTGTATGCTCCAACTATTATTTGCTAGTGTCTTATCAGAGGTGATCTAACTTATTGTCTATGAAATGCAGTCTCTATGACAAGCAATCTTGGTGGGAAAGAGGCGCATGCCATTGACACAGATGAGAAAACTCAGATTACAGTACGGTATAATATTGTTTTTGTTACTGCCGAAGCAGCTCCATATTCAAAAACAGGAGGTTTGGGTGATGTTTGTGGCTCTTTACCTATTGCTCTAGCTTCTCGTGGTCATCGTGTGATGGTAGTATCCCCAAGATACTTAAATGGAGTGTCAGACAAGAACTATGCTAATGCAGTTGATATCGGTAGCCGTATTAAGGTTAATTGCTTTGGGGGGCAGCAGGAAGTGGTATTTTTTCATGAGTATAGGGCAGGTGTTGATTGGGTATCTACCTATCCTAGTTCACTAACACGTTCAGTATAATTTTGTTTCTTGCCGGACACAATTCTTTCATCCAATGTATTTTGCATCTGCGTCAGTTGGTCTCCTAGAGTTTTTGCCTCTGGTACTAACCACTATTAAATTAATTATAGGTGTTTGTTGATCATCCTTCTTATCACAGACCAGGAAACCCATATGGCGATGGTAATGGAGCTTTTCGCGATAATCAGGTAATCGTTAACCGCTCTAATGATGTTGAACTTAGCTGTTTAAATAGTTAAATCTTTATATGCTAAGAGTGTATCACTACCAAATTGCAGTTCAGGTTCACATTACTTTGCCATGCAGCATGCGAAGCTCCCTTGGTGCTTCCATTGGGAGGTTATACCTATGGGGAGAACTGCTTATTTCTTGTTAATGACTGGCATGCGAGCCTTGTCCCAGTGTAAGTTTTCAACTACCAAATTTTTTTGGGATAATTTTTTGTTGTTGTTGTTGTTATTGTTGATACTTGATACATGCATGCACATTGCCCTTAATAGTCTAAATTAATGCCATAAAGTGGTTAGATTTGGGTCTTATTCATGCAATCTTTAAAATAATGTTCTGGTCATTCCTTTTATTCTTGTCAATTTTGTGTAAGGTTTCATATTTTATTGGTGTATATTAATTTAGTTGAAAATATGTTCAGTTTGTGGGATTGCATTCCTTCTCATTCTTTGGCTTAATGTGTCATAGAGATGAATGTAATTCCTGTAGGAAATTCTATCTTCTTAACTCTCTTCTAAGACTATTTATAGTCTAGGGATTGGAGGGTGCTCCTTTGTGGCATGAGCTTAAAGTGCACATGCTAATACTCACCTGCCCACAGACCGCCTGGGTTTATGACATAACTCTCATGCTCATAGTTATTTTCACAATAAATTTGGCACCAACATAGAGAGTTGATGACATGTCGACCAGTCATGAAAACTGTCAGGTCCTTTATAAAGCTTTCTTATTCTCCATAGCCAACTACATTATGATGGGAGAAAGTCTTGGAAGATGATAACAGATGGAGGACCAATCAACACATGGTTCAAATTTTGAGATTTGAGAAAGTTGTTGTATACAGCAATGCACACTTGTATAAGCTGTATACAGCAATACACAGATGTATGTAGCTGTAGTATTCAGCTGTATTCATCTGTATTCAGCTGTAGTACACAACTGTAACTTCCTTCTTTATCTAGGAATCGATATATTAATTGTATAGTTATTTTTTTCTTAAAATTGTTGTAGTATCATTGTATAAATAACATATGGGATTAATGAAATATTCATTCAGCCATTTGTTGATTTGGTATCACAGCAAAAAAATAAATTAATTTTCGTTGTCTTCTTCTTCTTCTTTTTCGCTATCATCAACTAAACCCTAGCTTCTCCCAAGCCGAACTCAGTCGAAAAAAGGGGACAGGGGAGTTGAAATCCGAACCTAATCGTGGTTTCCAAGTAGAGAGAGAGTCTGAAAGGGAGAACATACTTTTATGCCATTGCCGTCTAGGGAATCCATCTTTTTCGTATTACTGCCGTGCGAATAGTGCATCTATGCTAAAAAAAAACCATCGTGTTTCTTTTAAAGTCGGTTCCAATAAAAGTCTAATTCCTTTTCATGCAGTTATACTTATGTGTAGGGTCCTTTTTCTACTTCCTCTGCTTCGGGTCATAAGTACTGTGTATTTTTTATTGCTGAACCCACTAGGGTAAGCTAGGTTTATTTGCTTCGGGTCATAAATACTTTATATTTTTTATTGATGAACCCACTAGAGTAAGCTAGGTTTATTTGCTAAAATCTAAGAGTGATGTTATACATGTTATTCCTTAGTTTTACAAAATGATTGTCATACAATTTCATACACATGTTCAGGTTTTTCACTCTGACAACGGTTGTGAGTATGTAAACCAGTCCCTTACTGATTTCTTCAAACATGACATCGTCCACCAACCAACGTGTGCTTACACGCCACAACAGAACAATATAGCCGAGCGTAAGAATCATCATCTCATAGAGGTGGCTTGTTCCTTATGCTTTACTATGCATATTCCGAAACGTTTCTGGGTTGAGGCTATCATAAAGGTTGTTTTTCTTATAAAATGTATGCATGCTTGTATTATTGACTATTGTACTCCTTTAAGAATGTTGTCTCGATTTTACTCTATTTCTTTTGCACTAAATTTTTGTCCTAAGATTTTTGGTTATATATGTTATGTTCATGTACATTCTCTTTATAGGGATAAGTTTGATCCTCGTGCTCTTAAGTGTGTCTTCCTTGGTGACTCCAGTTCACAAAAGGACTATAAGTGTTTTCATTATGTGTCCATGGACTTCAGTTTTGTGAAAGGGTGTCTTATCTTTTTGGGGATGTACCTATGGTTCCTCTTTATGGGGGAGATTAGTAGTAAGAGGACGGTTATGGTTGGAAGAGAAGAGATTGTGGATTTCGGGTAGGGAGAGGATTCACATGTTGTAATGGAATCTTTAGATACTCCCGATCTTGTGGAGGTTGAATCCGAAACTGAAGACCAACCCACTTGTTCCAAGAAGTATATGTGAGAAGGAACAAGGATGCTATGCCCCCTTCTCCAAACTCTAGTACCCCTATTGATGAAACTACCATCCCATCAGATGAATCTTCCAAGATTAATTCTAAGGTAGATGTTTCTTTCCCTTCAACTTCATATATTAATTTTAACCCTGTAACTTCAGAAAGTGCTGCATTGAATCTGCAAGTTAGTGATCAGGGTAGGAGGTATCCTCTTCATGATCGTAAAGAACCTATGTTGGATTTCTCCACATCCTCTTCTAATGTTGTCTATTTCATCTCTTATTCTGTTTCTTATCACCGCTTGTCTAAAACGCACCTATTTTTTCCCTTCAGTTGTATTGTGTCCATTCCTAGTCATATACGCTCCTCCTGCAATCCATACGCTTCTTCTACCCTTCCTCCCTCCCTCTCATAGTTCTTAGATTGAATGTAGAGATCGATGAAAGCAGGCAATAGAAACTATTATCGAAAACCAACACGAAAGTGCATTCATCAAAACAAAACAACAAAAACGTCCAAAGAAAACTAGAATGAAAGGGTATGGGAAGAGATTCTTATATAGAGCTCGTTCGTCAAGACACAATCCACTGCATTTAGGACTCATTCCAACAGAAGTCAATTCATGAATAGGAAATGTTGTCTATGCATTCGTCCCGATCAATTAGATGCCGAAAGGTTTTCCAATACTCAATTCTGACCGAGTAAAACTAGGCATAAGCCTACACATAATGCGCCGTCCGGAACGGGCACTACATAAAGGACTCTGGGTTCTAAGATATTTTTTGGACATTGAAGTGTCTCGACCCAAGCTGGGACTTTTCCTCTCTCTCAACGTAAGTGTACATTAGATCTCTTGGCTGAAACTAGTAACTTTACTTCTGTTCCTGTAAGCACTCCTATTGAAGTAAATTATGAAATGATTGTCTATCCTTATCAGATTCCCACAAACAAGGAGAGATATCAATGACTAGTGGGGAAGTTAATTTATTTGACTCACACTAGGCCTGACTTGCATATGTAGTTAGTATTGTGAGTCAATTCATGCACAATCCGAGTGACTGACAGATGGATGCAGTAAATGGTATCTCGGCTTATCTAAAGTCCTCTCCAGGTAAAGGACTAGGTATTATGTTCTGCACACCTAGACACCTAGACATTGTGGGTTATACATACTATGGTTTTGCGGGGTCCAAGCTTGATAGGAAGTCTACTTTAGGGTATGTGTCATTTGTTGGAGGCAATTTGGTGACTTGGAAGAGTAAGAAACAAAATGTGGTATCATTGTCTAGTGCAGAAGCTGAATACGTGCTCTTCATCATGCAACTAAGGAGCTTAATTGGTTGAAGATTTTTTTAAGTGAGCTTGGATTTGGTCAAAAGAAACCTATAGTCCTTTTCTGTGATAATACGTCAGTTATTGAGATTGCTAGTAATCTGGTGCAGCATGATCGAACTAAGCATATTGATCTCACCGAAACTACATTAAGGATAACATAGATTTTGATGTGATGAAGGTTCCTTACATTAAGAGTGGGGACCAGCTGGTTGATATGATCGACTCATGTTGTCACTAG
This sequence comes from Iris macrosiphon, assembly GCA_036927795.1. Taxonomy (NCBI): domain Eukaryota; kingdom Viridiplantae; phylum Streptophyta; class Magnoliopsida; order Asparagales; family Iridaceae; genus Iris; species Iris macrosiphon. The sequence goes on from JAYESA010000010.1 coordinate 32,002, forward strand.
TGGTCCATTTCATACATCTCTATGTAAGTTAGGCATGTGTGATATCTATGCACCAACTTGAGGGGAAGAATTAGTATATACAGTTGTACACAGCTGTATATAGCGTAGTATACAACTGTAAAACAGCAGCACACAATTGTATATAGCTGTAGTATTCAACTGTAGTACATGGCTGTAACTTATTTGTCTGTCTAGGAATCAATATATTAATTTTATAGTTATTTTTTTCTTAAAATAATTGTAGTATAGTAACCCTTGAGATTAATGAAACATCCATTTAGCCATTTGCTAATTGAGAATTTGGTCTTCAAGTCTATTTTAAGTACACTTATTTGGGTGCATTTGTTTTAGTTACTTATGCATACGGGTGCATGTGGTTTTTAATTATACACATGATTGATTTCTATATCTTGTAAGCAAACACATGATTGATTTCATCCATGATACGTCAACACAGACATGACATTGATTAAGGTAGTGTCCTAGTGTTTTTTGGACTGTCCATGTTGAGTCTGATACGTTTTCGACACGACACCGAGAGTGTCCTTCGTTCCTAGACAGTTCCAAATTCAATGAACTAGTACAAATAGATCAGAAATTGATTTTTTTTTTTTTTTTTTGCACCAAATGTTTTTATGACATTTACAAATGCATCGAACATAACAGCCCCTTGATTTTAATAGCATACAACATGTGACTGATATTTCTCTTTTTAGCATAATTTAGGATATGGTGCTGTTTAGCATCTTTAACACATTGTTCTATGTTCAGCCTTTTGGGTGCAAAGTACCGGCCACATGGTGTTTATAATGACGCCCGCAGCATTCTTGTTATCCATAACTTAGCACATCAGGTACGAATAGCATTTCCTTTTAATATGTTTGGCATTCATATTATTGCGGTTAGACTAAGGTGTACTTAGATACCGTGTACTGACATACTTGTTACACTTTAGTGAAGTTTAGAGATGGAGAAGAGAGAGGAAAACAAGTAGGAGAAGAGAGAATATGAGAAAGGAGATTGCAAGGACCTTAAACCCTAGGTTGCATCTCATGTCTATTTATATTGATATGCAATACACCCACAATTACTATTATACCCTCATATGATAAATAACAAAATAAAATAACTCTAACACCCTCCCTCAAGCAGGAGCATATAGATCAGACATGCTCAGCTTGCTACATAAATCAGAAAATGGACCACGGGCAAGTGGCTTGGTGAGGATATCACCTAATTGATCCTCTGACCGAACATAAGGAGTGCCAATGTCACGCCCCGGTCCCGCCCGGGCCGCCGCTCCGCCCTGCCCCGTCCCGTACGGCCGAGATTTAACGAACCGGGCACGAATCACCGTGCCTCGGCGCGCCGGACGCGAATCACCGCGTCCGTCCCGCGGGCGCGAGGGAGGAAGGGGAGCTATGCGAATGGCCCGAGTCGAGCTTTCGGGGGACGTGATGCCGCACGGGCCTGGGGTTGCGCCCGTGCAAGGCCAATCGTTTAAGTTGATAGTTGGCTATCATCGCATCAATCGAGTAAGCAGCGGAAAGGGACTTGTTGCAATGCAATGCATTTAGCCAACTTAGCGTTCGGGACAATTGAGGCAACTTGGGTTTCCTTTAGCAAAGGCACACGTTCGTTCTATACATTATGCCCCCTTATACGATAGCATTCTCGGGGCAACAATCGAAACCAGGATTCCGGGTCTTCGGGACTGTGGCACGCCTATTGCTCCCTCGGACGATCCAGTACCTGCGAGCAAGTAAACTGTTGGTGGGTCAGCACTTTATACAAGTACTGGTGAGATAAAACAACTGAACAGAAACATGCATTCACTCAAACCAACACTAAGTAATCATGTTATAAAACATTATATTACTAGTGATCTTTCTAGTTTTACCTAGGTTCGTTTCATGCAGTTCTAGCAGAGTCATATTACATTGCTTTGGAAACATGTTTGGAAATAGAGTTTCATATTGAATATGCAAGCAAGCAAGCCGTTCATGTTTCAGGGTGTGCGTAGCGTGTCTCGTGCGACTCCAGGGTCAGATGCAAAGCTAGACACACAATGCACGATCTTAGGGGCAGTCACTATCCAAGCCAACACAATGACTTAGCTATATGCAGGGCGGTCCCCGAGTATCTCAGGATCGGCAGCTGCTGGAACAGCATACCAATGACTCATTTCTCTGAAGCTAATGGCAGCTGTGACCCATGGTGGCGTGGACGCATGCAGTTCAGCTCTCCACCAAAAGCCATTGTCCGACCGCGTGCGAATGCATGGAACACTATCAAATAAACTCTAGTATGCAGACGAGACGAACCATCAGAACAGTTATCGTTGTTGCGGGGCAATCCGACTTATCACTTGAACACGTTCAGGCACAGTATGGTTCTCTCGAAGCATAGACGATAGTGAACATGTTCATGCACTCTAAGCAAGCGATTCAGGATTCTCGTTAAGCAGACATTGATTCAAAGACAAGTTAGGTGAGTTCGTTCATTAACATGCAAGGCAGGTTCTATCATTCTCTTAAGAAAACATTGCAAGCAAAAACACAGGTTATTATTAAGGCGTACAAGAATCAGAGAACGAAGTTCTGCCCACTCACCTTGATATATAACGTCGACGCGGAGCGGGGCGTTACATACTTACCAACCAACAAAAAGTTTCGTCCTCGAAACTTCAAGGATAAACTTCTCGATATCCCGAGTAGCGATAGTGCCATCCCTCGCCGTACTCAATCGAAACAGTCAAGCAATTCAAGTTCAGAAAATATTTGCACTTTGAGAATATCTATGGACTTATTGTATGGAACGCTCTTTGCAAAACCATATCGATAATATCTCAGAGTCATAGCAACGGATTTTGGGCCAGAAGAATCGATTCCGCTCTGATACCATTCTGTCACGCCTCGGTCCCGCCCGGGCCGCCGCTCCGCCCTGCCCCGCCCCGTACGGCCGGGATTTAACGAACCGGGCACGAATCACCGTGCCTCGGCGCGCCGGACGCGAATCACCGCGTCCGTCCCGCGGGCGCGAGGGAGGAAGGGGAGCTATGCGAATGGCCCGAGTCGAGCTTTCGGGGGACGTGATGCCGCACGGGCCTGGGGTTGCGCCCGTGCAAGGCCAATCGTTTAAGTTGATAGTTGGCTATCATCGCATCAATCGAGTAAGCAGCAGAAAGGGACTTGTTGCAATGCAATGCAATGCATTTAGCCAACTTAGCGTTCGGGACAATCGAGGCAACTTGGGTTTCCTTTAGCAAAGGCACACGTTCGTTCCATACATTATGCCCCCTTATACGATAGCATTCTCGGGGCAACAATCGAAACCAGGATTCCTGGTCTTCGGGACTGTGGCACGCCTATCGCTCCCTCGGACGATCCAGTATCTGCGAGCAAGTAAACTGTTGGTGGGTCAGCACTTTATACAAGTACTGGTGAGATAAAACAACTGAACAGAAACATGCATTCACTCAAACCAACACTAAGTAATCATGTTATAAAACATTATATTACTAGTGATCTTTCTAGTTTTACCTAGGTTCGTTTCATGCAGTTCTAGCAGAGTCATATTACATTGCTTTGGAAACATGTTTGAAAACAGAGTTTCATATTGAATATGCAAGCAAGCAAGCCGTTCATGTTTCAGGGTGTGCGTAGCGTGTCTCGTGCGACTCCAGGGTCAGATGCAAAGCTAGACACACAATGCACGATCTTAAGGGCAGTCACTATCCAAGCCAACACAATGACTTAGCTATATGCAGGACGGTCCCCGAGTATCTCAGGATCGGCAGCTGGTGGAACAGCATACCAATGACTCATTTCTCTGAAGCTAATGGCAGCTGTGACCCATGGTGGCATGGACGCATGCAGTTCAGCTCTCCACCAAAAGCCATTGTCCGACCGCGTGCGAATGCATGGAACACTATCAAATAAACTCTAGTATGCAGACGAGACGAACCATCAGAACAGTTATCGTTGTTGCGGGGCAATCCGACTTATCACTTGAACACGTTCAGGCACAGTATGGTTCTCTCGAAGCATAGACGATAGTGAACATGTTCATGCACTCTAAGCAAGCGATTCAGGATTCTCGTTAAGCAGACATTGATTCAAAGACAAGTTAGGTGAGTTCGTTCATTAACATGCAAGGCAGGTTCTATCATTCTCTTAAGAAAACATTGCAAGCAAAAACACAGGTTATTATTAAGGCGTGCAAGAATCAGAGAACGAAGTTCTGCCCACTCACCTTGATATATAACGTCGACGCGGAGCGGGGCGTTACAGCCAATCTGTTTCTTCAGCAACAAATCACGAACAAAATGACAATGCACCTCGATATGCTTCGTGCGCTCATGAAACACCGGATTACTTGCGATAAACATTGCTGACTGATTATCACAATACATCTCCATCGGAATAGGAATCATAATCCCCATTTCATGAAGAAGAGACTGCACCCACATCATCTCAGAAGCTGTATGAGTCATCGCACGGTACTCGGCCTCTGCACTAGAATGAGTCACAACATTCTGCTTTTTACTACGTCACGTGACAAGATTGCCACCCACAAACATACAATAGCCAGAAGTAGACCTCCTATCACTGCGACTGCCTGCCCAATCAGCATCACTGAACTCAGTCACCGTAAGCAACTGAGAAGGTTTGTACAACAAACCCTTTCCAGGTGCACCCTTCAAGTATCGAAGAATGCGAGAGATAGCCTCCCAATGTGGTTGCCGAGGGGCATGTATAAACTGACTAACTACTCCAACTGCATATGTGATGTCTGGTCGAGTAACAGTAAGATATATAAGTTAGCCAACCAAACGTCTATAATATCCAACATTCTCAAATAACTCTCCCCTGTCAGCATCTGATAATCCATAGGAGTCTCAATTGGTCGACACTCTAACATTCCAGTCTTGGAGAGCAAGTCTAGAACATACTTGCGTTGTGACAGATACACACCCTTCTTAGATCAAGTCTTGGAGAGCAAGTCTAGAACATACTTGCGTTGTGACAGATACACACCCTTCTTAGATCGAGCAACCTCAATTTCAAAAAAATATCGAAGAAGACCCAAATCCTTAGTATGAAACTGACGACTAAAGTAGGCCTTCAAGTCCACAATCCCAGTATGATCACTCCCAAATATAATGATATCATCAACATAAACAATCAACATGATAATACCTGCTGAGGAAGAATGGCAAAATACTGAATGATCTGATGTGGTGCGCCGAAAACCATACTGAATGAGAACTGAACTGATCTTGTCAAACCAAGCATGAGGTGACTGTTTCAGTCCATGTAATGCTTTTTTCAATCGACATACGAGTTTTTCATTTTCTGTTATAACATATCCTGGTGGTTGATACATATAAACCTCCTCTTGTAAGTCACCATGCAAGAAAGCATTATTTATGTCCAGCTGATATATAGGCCATTGGTGATTAACCGTCACAGAAAAAGAATCCGAACTGAATTTAGCCGAGCCACTGGAGAGAAAGTCTCCATATAATCCCCACCATATGTCTGAGTATATCCTTTGGCAACCAACTGTGCCTTGAGGCGCTCAATAGAACCATCGGGGTGATACTTAACAGTGTACACCCATCTACAACCCACTGTCTGCTTTCCATCAGGAAGTGATGTAAGCTCCCAAGTCTGATTTTGATGTAAAGCATACACTTTCTCATCCATTACACTTTTCCAACCAGAAGATGACATTGCATGCTTGTAAGTTTTGGGAATGGAAATAGAAGACAATGAAACAACAAATGCATGAAAAGATGATGAAGCACGGTGTAATGAAATATAGTTAGAAATGTGATGCTTATTCTTTGTGGTACAAATGCGTTTTCTTTTTCTGAGAGCAATAGGAAGATCATCTTGATTTGTGGTGATGGGAGCAGAAATCTCAGGCACGAAAGATGATTGGTTGAGGGCTGAATTTTGCAGAACCACTGGCCTGTCCTTGGATCTCTGATAAACCTGTAAATGGGGAATGGAGACAGAAATTGATTCAGGAATGACCGGAAGTGGTATGGAAGATATCAAATCTGTTGTAAAAGGAATATAACGGTCTCCTGAAGGAAAGAAATGGTTAGACTCAAAGAATGTGACATCCGCACTGACATAATATTTGCGTGACTGTGGACTGTAACAACGATAACCTTTTTGAGTACGGGGATAACCAAGAAAGACATACTTCAGATATCTAGGAGCCAACTTATCTCGATTAGGTTCCAAGTTATGAATAAAAGCGACACACCCAAACACTCGAGGAGATAAGGAAAAATGTGCAACATCTGTATGTAATATGGTAAATGGAACTTTGTTATTTAATACATATGATGGCATGCTATTAATTAGATAACATGCAGTAAGAACGACATCTGCCCAATACTGTTTAGGGACATGCATATTGAACATGAGAGTTCGAGCCACATCTAAAATGTGTCGATATTTGCGTTCGGCCATACCATTTTGTTGAGAGGTATGGACACAACTGGTTTGATGAATCATACCACGATCAACACAGAAACTATTTACAGAAGATTGAGTATACTCCAAAGCGTTATCAGAACGCAGAATTTTAATACGTTTATCAAACTGAATATAGACTTCATTATAAAAAACAGATAACACATTTGGAAACTCAGATCTTTCTTTCATTAAATAAAACCAGTCATTCTGGAATAATCATCAATAAAAATAACAAAATACTGAAATCCTTTCGGACTTTTGACTCTAGACGGACCCCAAATATCAGAATGAACAAGATCAAAAGACTCTAATTGACAACTCTCACTACGACGAGGGAAGGAACTACGGTGATGCTTGCTTAACTGACAAGCCTCACATTCAAGACTAGTAACATGACTCAAACTAGGAATAACTTGACGCAACTTAGCCAAAGACGGATGTCCCAAACGATAATGCCACTGCAATGGAGAAGTAGAAACAGAAGTGAAGGCCTTTCCAGGTAGATCCAAGTAGTACAGTCCATCTTTTTCATGCCCCGAACCAATCATCTTCTTTGTCCTGAGGTCCTGAAAAACACAGTGGAGGAAAATATCACAGAACATTGAAGAGATTTGGTTAACTGACTTACAAATAACAAATTAAATGAAAAATTAGGCACATATAATGAATCAAATAATGATAGTGATTGAGTAGGGTGAATGACATCTTTCCCAAGCACAGGACGAGTAGACCCGTCAGCCAAGATAATATTATGTTTCATGGAACTACGATTATGAAAGGGAGATGTTATACCAAACATGTAAGAGCTTGTTCCTGAGTCGATGACCCAAGAGGTGGATGGTGACTGGGTTGCCACAAAAGCAGATTACCTATATGTGCTATGGTTGCAGTAGGTTGGGAGGTGGTACTAGCAAGCGCGTTCAACTTTTGGAGGATCTGTTCAAATGGAGATGAGGTATTGGACGTTGAAGTCTGATTGTAACCCGAAGTATCATCTCTGGGAGCAGAAGTGGTGACCTGGGACTGCATATTTTCATCATGCACTTGATGTGCATATTCTGGTTTGCCCCACTTGTCCCAACAATATTCTTCCACATGACCTAGCATTCCACAATAGTTACACTTCCGTGGTTGACCACGACCACCACCACGACCATTGTCTCTACTACCACGGCCTCCTCCTCGACCAAAACTACGACCACCATCTCTACTGCCACGTCCACTACCACGTCCACCACCACGACCAACAGCACTAGAAAATAGGACAGAAGAGTCAGTACTCGGCACCACAAAACTCTCTCCCAGAAAGGAACAATTGAGACGGGAGAAAGTATCTGCCACCGTAGGTAACTGCTCTCCAGCAAGGATTTGAACTTTATAAGGTTCGAGCGCAGGATCCAAGCCGACTAGGATAAGTGAAGCATGAAACTCTTCCTTCTGTCTCCGAGCTTCCTTCAAATCAGTAGTAACATAATGATATTGAAGCAGTTCCTCCCACAAAGCCTTCTTGGAAGCCAGATATTCATTCACAGGCTTCCCATTTTGCTTTGTATTAAACAATAACTCGTACAACTCATAGATACGGGCAACGTTTCGCTTTTGCAAATATGATTCTTCCAGAGATGTCCAAATCTGTTTGTTTGATTCACACCACTGAACATTAGCAGCGATATGTGGTTCCATACTATACCACAACCACGACATAACGTATGCATCTGCACTCATCCAATCTTCATAAAGTTTCAGACGATGGTTCTTCCGTCAAAAATTTCAACTTCTTCGTCCTTAACACCACTTTGATAGATTTGGACCTGGCAAGGTAATTCGTACCATTAAGTTTTACCGCTGTAATCGACTTTTCCAATTCATCATTATGAATAACAGTAAAAGGAGAACCACCTCCGCTACCACCACCACTATTAACCTCGCTAGAAGATTCGGTCCCCACCATACTTGCAGATGCAACAGAAAGACGAGGCCTTTGAAACCCTAGATCTCACAACGAACCTCAACCGACGACGAATAACCAACGGAGATTTGTAGAAACCCTAGATCTCATAAACGAACTACGAACGACCACGAACAACGAATGACGAACATCGAATCATGAAAAGTAGACGAAAAACAGCCGAATTTTTTTTTCCGAGGCTGTCGTTCCGAATCCTGCAATCAGGGGCTACCGCTCCCGAACCTCTGTCGAACTCACGGCCGAGTTCGATTAGCCCAGTCGTGGATGTGATGTACAATACTTTCAAATATAAGCTCTGATACCAAGTGAAGTTTGGAGATGGAGAAGAGAAGGAAAAAAAAGTAGGAAAAGAGAGAATATGAGAAAGGAGATTGCAAGGGCCTTGGACCCTAGGTTGCATCTCATGTCTATTTATATTGATATGCAATACACCCACAATTGCTATTATTCCCTCATATGATAAATAACAAAATAAAATAACTCTAACAACTTTGATACCCTGTAGTTTAACCAAATGCATTTGAATACCTTGAATTTACAAACCACTGATACTTTGCTACCTCCATTAGACTGCCATCAAAGATGTTCATGTAATATTCCCATGTGATAGGCACGCACTTTTATGACAATTTTGATTTGCCTACATAAGAGAAAAAATTGACTGAAGTGCAGGAGGTGGTGGAAGAGATGGAAGAGGCGGAGGAGCTAGAGGAGGAGATTGATTGAGGTGGTGGAGGACATTGATGAGACTATTGTGTGGATGTATGGAGAAGATGAGTATGGAGAAGTGAAGTTGGAGATGGGGGTGGAGGCGGATGTGGATTAGATGGTTGAGGAGGAGGAGATTGACTAAGTTATGGTTGAGGAGTAGGCGGAGGTGAGGGTGGAGGATATGGTGGAAGAGGAGGTGAGGAGGATGTGACCGAGATGGGGGCAGTTTTCCATCAATGATATTATGGTAAAGTGCAAAAAAGAAGTAGTTTACTGGCGGTAAATTCAAATAAGAAATACAGAGTATCAAAGTGCAACGAGTATGTAACCTAATATTATGTAAGTGCAAATTAGAGTTGCATTTACACATAAACTGAATATCTACTGTACTTTTGATGACAGGGAGTGGAGCCAGCAACAACATATCAGAACTTGGGGCTGCCACCTGAATGGTATGGGGCTCTAGAATGGGTCTTTCCCACTTGGGCAAGAACCCATGCCCTGGACAAGGGAGAAGCTGTTAATATTCTGAAGGGTGCCATTGTAACAGTAGACCGCATAATGACTGTTAGTCAGGTCTCTCCTACATATATACTCTGTTTGTTGGTATTGTGAACTGCTGCATTTTTTAGGAGTACAATAAAGTCCAAACTTGATTTGTTAATATTGTTAACTGTAATGGCAGGGTTACTCGTGGGAGATTACAACTACTGAAGGAGGATATGGTCTCGATGAGCTTTTAAGTAGTAGAAAGAGTGTATTAAATGGTATTCCTCATTTAAATTCGTTTTGGTGCTTTGCTAAGATTTTGGAAGGCTTGTGATGAATGCCAATGAATTTTTGTATTCTGACATTTCTGTTTCCAGGAATCACAAATGGCATTGATGTGGATGACTGGGACCCTGCTTCAGATCAACATATTCCATTTCATTATTATATTGAGGATCTCTCTGGGAAGGTGTGACAAGATCCAATATACAAGTCCAAGTTTTGCCAGTGAACTAGTTTCTAGATCTTGCACCTCAAAACTATATTGCTCAAATCTTGTGTTATTTATTTTGGTTCTAGGCTCTCTGCAAAGCAGCATTGCAGAAAGAATTAGGTCTTCCTGTCAAGCCTGACTGTCCAATGGTCAGAAAAATGTTGTAATTTTCCTTTTTTTTTTTCTTCCTAAGATTACTTAATGTTTTCCTCTAATATATTTGAGATGAGATTCACAGATTGGATTTATTGGAAGACTGGACTATCAGAAGGGGACTGATCTGATAAGATTGGCTATGCCAGAAATCATGCAAGATGATATCCAATTTGTAAGTTTACTTTCTGCCATATTCATTTCATTTCCCTGATGTCTAATGGTTATGTTTTTTATGATTCCACTGAAAGTAATGATGCCTCTTAATTAATAAAGTGAATTTCAAACATCAGCTTCGAAGATAGATTTCCATTGGACTCTTTTCCACCCTAGATCATTCAGATAAAAGCCACTAGGTTATTATTTTATTAGTTGGACCCATATTGGTACGCCCTTTATGGGTGCACCTAGTTGGATTACCATAACCAAGTTGGTTAGGATCTCTAACAAAGTTGGTTATCATGTGTTAAGATGAGATCTTTTGTGAAATCCTTCTGTTACTGTATGTACAAAAAATCCTTCTCCACTTCTCTTCTCAAGAAGAAGTTATATACGAAGGGTTCTCAGCTAACTGGGGTTCCCTTCTAGCACTGAAGATTGTGGGACGAGACGATAAGCAATGTTACCAAGCGCGAGATAAGGTACAGCTCCACTGCTTCATCGTTTCTTATTCCGTACGTGAATAGACATCATTGGTATCAAATCCATTACAGCTTCAATGGTTACCTGAATTCACCATTTAGGTAGCGTTCTGCGATCCCGGCAGGGTATCCAGGAACATCCGTTCCTCATATGGGAACACACTTTCCAGAATGTGGAAGGTAGTGGATTGAAACATGGTTAGCAGATACATCATGCACTCGGATTTCTAGCCAAGCTCTTAAAGGGAGATGTAATTTGTTTTATTTAGAATCTCTTTAGAACCAAAGACTTGCTAATTCTTTCTGAAAAAAAACATTATTGTAAGTATTATTTGTATGTTGTAAACCTTTTCTTTAGTTTTGATTTTTTTTATGATGCTATATTATGGTACTTTGATTATCTTTGAATCTTAAATATGCATTATAAATCATATCACATATTTGTTTCTAAAAAATGTTTCGGGTAAGCGAAAGCCTACCCACAACGCACCACCTATTGGTACCCTTCATGTACTACTTTCTTGTTTTCCTTTCCATGATCTGTAACCATAAGCTCAATCCCCGATCTGGAAATTGTGAGTGAAGTTAATTTATGTACGGTGGATCTAATAATTAAGGTTATATAGGTTTACCAAATTGATTAGATTGCATGGTCTTCTAGATAAATATGATCCAATCGTTTAATCTATGAATAATCATTAAAAAACTAGATATAAATCATTAAATTTTGTGTATCATCGCCATGGTCGATATCATGCCTGATATGATAGTGCCCATAGGGATTGTAGGAGTTAGTTCTTGTTTCTTGTATGCCCTAAAGTCTATCTAGATTTTGTTATTAGTTTTAGTCCCACATTGGGAAAACATAAGGAAGGGGAGACACCAATGTCTATAAATATGTACTCTCTAGCACTTTAATGAATTAAGTCATTAAGTTGAGTCAACTTCTCAACATGATAATAGAGCAAGATTCCTATTCTTGGGATTGTTGTTCTACCTACCTTAATTTCTTTTCCTTTTAAAAAATTCGCAAATTCCTATAACTTTAAATTTCCAAAATCCTAACTCCCAAATATACCCAAAACCCTAACCCTAGCCGCCATCCCTCCATCACTACTAGCCACCACCTTCATTCCCTGACCCTAACCCTAGATCCAATGTCCCCACCATCCTCTATCCAGCCTTTTTTGTGCTGCCTTGACCAGTCTAATAACATATCAAGCTCCGTCCAGGCCATACATGGTTTTTTCACCTCAAACAATCCATAACCCATCTCGAGCAGGATCTTCACTCTGACGCGTCGCTTCTTCCTTACTGAAGTCCAGTCGCTCTCTTCGAAGTGTCCAAACGCCTCGACCTCCTTCACTATGCCTAGATCTGACCTCGACCAAGGTCGCCTCCCAACCTTCTTCACTATGCCTAGACCTTGGTCGACCTTCCTTCACTGTTCCTAGATTTGACCTGATAGGCGCCGACATACCTCAGTATTGAACATCGACCAAGATCGCCTCCCAATCTCCTGACTTGCCGACGCAGCCTTCATGGTGTTCGACAACGACGGTTGGCCTCTTCCCGATTCCTCTTTGTTGCCGTTGTTAGCTCCAACTGCACCCTAGGGTTTCAACTATGTTCTTCTGCAATGTAAAGTCCTTAGCTGTTCCCTCCTCAAAAAAAGAAAAAACATCCAACAACTATATATTTTTATTGATTATGTCATTTTACATTTAGTCTTTACTATTGGTCTTCTTTTATATGATGATGTTCGCTTGGGCCTTTGGAGTTTGTTTGAATGTACGGGCTTGTGTTCTTGAATGGAAGAGTATATATTTTGTCCCAAACAACATTTCTTTTACATGAAACACATGTCATGCACTCCTCTTTTGTCTTATATGGAATTTCCATATGGGCTTCACAAGCACATTAAGAAATAAAGTCCATAGGGCCAACTTGAGACATAATTAAGGATATGCTTAATTAACTAAGAGAGTTAGCTCATTGATCTTAATTAATTCCTACATAACATAGGTTTATCTGTATTATCTCAAATATACAAATGATGCCTAATAGAACATCCAATAGCACTAACCTTCATTGGTGTCTGACTCAATAGGTTCTCGTCTGATTGAGCTCCAAACACGAAAATTGAACTGTTAATTATCCACCCGCATAGTTAATTCAGTATCCCTACTTAATTAATTTGTGTCGTCTACAAGTTATTGGTCGTGCCTAACAACATTTCACTCGTGACCCGATTCGAAAGTCGGTAACACTGTACCAACAATATATTGTATATTTATGTTCCTTGTCTTTAATGTCTTGGATTAGAAACTCAAACGATCGTGGTAAATCGCTAAGTAGTATAAACTTGATGACCATTATAACACCTTTTCTAATAAATTTCATCATGTCTCGGCCGAGAGCTTTAATGCAAATGATATGGTGAAACGATCAGAAGACATTCAACTACCTTGAGCATACTAAGATGTCTTATAGTCTACAACTCACTTGCCTCCATGCCTCAACTATCATAGCCAACACACACCCTGTCCTTAGTCGTTACTAGACTAATTAGGTGAGATCAAAGTATAGAGTCAAATGCACAAAACTATTGTAGTGTCTCAAGTCTAAGGAACTTGTATATACTTGCAACTTCAGAATACATACTTAGCGGTTGAATTACTACGTAAGGTTCTAAGGCCAGCCAATGTCCACTCATCCATTGTCTAATGAATATTTAACATGCTTGATCTAACGTCTCATATTACATAGCACATGAGTTTGGCTATCATAGCAAGTCGTTAACCAGTATTGTTGGCAAATGCCCAATTAGATACTCCTATGACCAGGAACATTCTTCGTTTAGTCATTACAAGCATGCAGTTCAAATTAGCATATGGTATAAAACCATACATTACATGTACCATTACGAGTAAACTAGGACTTCATCGTAATCAAATAAGATAATGTGTTAAATGTTATAGAGATGTTAAAAACATCCATGAATATATGAACCAAAAATCTACATATATTATATACATTAGCCATATTACACAAGTAGGTCACGTGGGTGATGATCAAGATGATGGGTGATTATTATGAAACCCTGTACTCATCAAAGCCCAGGGGACCAACCTTGATATACTCATGGAAATTTGTTTAATTGGGTTGGGCCCTCATTAATTCTTATTCAGCTTGGTCCATTATCGTTTATGGATTGGGCCCCAACTTAAAATGTTATTAACATTTTCAATATTAATTATTGAGTGGCCTTAAGTTAGTTGATGTTACTTACATTTGAGCTTGCTTATTCAATGCTTTAATAGGTCAGATCCGTGTATTTATGAGAAAGAGCTAGGCTAGTGGGCGAAGCTTAAGGGCCTGACACTGAGCTAAGTCAAGAGATTAGGCTTGTGGAGAGAGGTTTGGATGGCCAATGACCACTTGTGCAAATTTCATTAATAAATGTCAAATTGCTATTGGGCGGCCCTTAGCTTTAGAGCTGACTTTACTTATTATTTTAGCATAATATTCCAATTGTACATTGCTTGTTGCTGATTATATTACTTCCATTAATTGCGATTCTATTGGAGTGAGCCAGTGGGCCTTGCCTAATCAATGTATTTAATACAAGTTTGTCAAAAGATAATGCTCGAGTGTCGTGATTAAATTGTTTTTTATTATATGAATTTAATGTTAATATTAAGGGTCTTAAAAGTATCCTTTTTCTCGTAAGTAAAGTTTTGTATGTCAATCAATTTTATGATTGTTAAAAATAATTTATCTATGTACTTTCCTTGCTCAATCTTTTGTTGATTGTTATATTTGGCATAGTAGAACAAGTCATATTTGATAAGCTAGGTTGACTAGATTGGTTTGATTGGCTGTTTTGCTCGCTTATGAAAGTCGACATGTCCAATTGTAAGCATTGCTCAATCGACAAGGCTTCAAGAATACCATTCGACAAAGCTAAAAGAGCATATTCTCCCTTGCAGTCGATTCATTCCGACTTAGTAGATCTATATATGCAAAAGCAAGATATGGGTCCTCGTGTCAGCGGTTATTCTTGACATAGTTGTTTGTTTAATCATCCACTTCTCTGATAAGTGAGTTAGAGAATTAATTGAGCACAAGTATAAAGGCTTGCAAACATACCCAGGTCAAGTATAAATGTCTTATAAGTTCCAGGAACTGTATAGGCAATATGGGAATAATAGGCAGTTAATTATTGCAACAATGATATAGAGGATCGAATGATAGAACGTTACTTGATATGGAAGGAGTATCAGGCATAGGCAAGTCCCCCAACTGGGGAGACCTGCTGTTGACTGCGACCTGTATTCTGAACTATGTGCCTCCCATATAGGTATCTTCTACTCATGAGATATGGATCGACAAATTGGGCAGTTTGGGTTACTTTCAACCATGGGGATGTGTTGCATAAGTACAAACAATGTCCTGTCAGCTTGGAAAGTTGGGCCTTAGAAGGGAAAAACATATATTAATACGCCAGTTCAAGCACTGTAAGGGTTAATGTCTTTTTGGCATGCCGCTTGATGAAAGTGGAATTGAATTAGAGACACTGTCTTGGTTGCCTTCGAGGGGGATTTTTTGCGCAAGACAGAAGTATGCTAGGTTTTGGATCCCTACGAGACTGAGAATGACGTACCAAATCAGCCAATATAGTAAGAGAAACATGTTTCTCTACTTCCTGTATAGTGGGAACACTGGGAGCAACATTCCCATGGAGTGTGTTGTGCCTCCAAGGGAATCTCAGATACTCCGTAGGAACAACCATGCAACATTCTTTTGAGATAGACGGTGAAGCGTTCATTGTGGCACCGCACAGTATTGCAGAATTCAAGACCAATTATGAGGTTACTTCTGGACATGCAGTGAATGAGTAGATGGTTGCTATGATAGATGAGTTGGAATCGATGAGGAAGAATTTTGTCTCGGACTGGGATGACTTACTATCTTATCGCAAGGCTATTAAAAACAAAGGGTTTTTCAAAGTCGAGCTAAAGTAAGATGGCTCTGTTGAACGATATAGAGTATGTTTTGCTGAAGGGTTTACTTAGCGATAACAGGTAGACTATAAGGAGACCTTTTCTCCAGTGGTGAGATTTGCCTCTATTCATTTGATCCTTGGACCGTATGCATTTAGATAATTAGAGCTTGTTCAGATGGACGTTAAGACTAATTTCCTCTGCGATATGAAGAGATCTATATGTATCAATATATTCGTTTCAAAACACGGGGATGAGTGCAAAGTGTTGCCAACTCAAGAAGTCCATCTTCGGTCTGAAACATTCATCCAAGCAGTGATATATTCAATTCATCAAGTAGTTACTAGTCATGGCTTACGATAATCGAAGAAGTCTGTTGTTGTAATTGAATTATATCTTGTTGCCCGGCAGCAACAAGGAGATAATCAATGTCACTAGTGACCGGTTGTCTTCCACTTTTGGGTAAGGAAAGATGTCATTTTTGAGCTCTAGTTATTCTCCATGCTTAAATGGTTTGTATATTTTTTCTAGATGTAAACTTATTAGTGTCATGTTGTTTATTCACTTTTTGGTTAAATTATATTTCTTTTCCAGGTTATGCTTGGATCAGGTGACTCTAGCACCGAACAGTGGATGAGAGCAACGGAGTCGACCTATAGAGAGAAGTTCCGTGGTTGGGTTGGATTTAATGTTCCTATCTCTCACCAGATAACAGCAGGGTAGAAAATAAAAAAATAAAAGTTTGCTATAGGAATTTAAAAATTTATCAAGAGAGACCAAATCTCATATTTTCTTTTGAAATGGACAGGTGTGACATTTTGTTAATGCCATCAAGGTTTGAACCTTGTGGTTTAAATCAGTTATATGCAATGAGATATGGAACTATCCCAGTAGTACATTGCACTGGAGGCCTCAGAGTAAGATATTTTAGTGAATATGTGAAATTTGTCATTTATGAGATGAATAAAATCTCATCCTTTTCTCGTTTTTTTTAATTACTTAGGATACAGTGGCAAACTTTAATCCATTCACCAATGAAGGCAGTGGTGAGGGTACAGGGTACGGACTGCATTAATTTCAAGTTGTCTTTTAATTTCGTAAATTTTGGCGTTCTTAATATTGTGTAAATATATGTAGATTACCTTTCTGTGAGTAATAAGTTTAATATCCGTGAAGATGGATCTTATTAACATTTAACATGTAGTATTGCTGTCTGTCCATCATTAGTCAAGTTCTATTATTGTTGCCCGATGCAGGCTTATTGATGAGGTTTGTGAATATTGTGACAGGTGGACATTTTCGCCACTATCAAAGGGGAGTATGCTGGGGGTAAGCATCATTACTGTTCATACACTCAAAAGTCAAATGTTATAATCAGTGTTATACTGAATGTTTTCTGATGAGCTCTGTCCCGCTTGCCACTGATTAGTCAATTATGTGGCCAATTAATTGGAATTACTAACCACCTGGAGATTTTGCTTAGATGGACACCCGGTTAATCAGATGAAGTTGCTACCACCTATTTCCTTGAAAATTGTTAGAATGAATTATTCAGAATACACCCTACAAAGCTTTTGTTTTTATTATTATTGTAAAGACTCTCTAAACCATGACCAGGTGTCCTTTAATGCCAATGCAGAATGGTACCAATTTTATGCATGGATTTAATTTACTATGTATTTGATTTTCTTGGAAAATGTAGACTTAAATTCTATGAATATGTTTATTGTAGGTTACTATTATTGGATACCTCACTTTAGTCACATATCGTCTGGGCTAAAGGAGGATGGCATAACTTGCTCCTATAAATATACAAGGTTATACATGTTTTATTCACATTAATAAATTAAGTTCTCTCTGAATTTCACCGTACCAAACTTATGAAATTTTGGAGAGAATCTAAACTCCAAATATTTTTTTTTCAGTCCCACCCTTCTCCACACCTTAACCCTAATTCTTGTAGCCGGACTACCCCCCTACCTCGACCCCTCCTCGATGCACCAACATCTCTCTCCTCTTCGACTACTAATGATGGACGAATGCCTCTCTTGTCGTATCATCAATGATTTGTCTTGATGTTTGCTTGTGCTTTTTCTCACGGATCGCTTTATCTTTGGAGATAATATACTTCTCTTCGATGATTTGAAGTTTTTGTTTTGGTGATCTAAAGTCTTCAGTCTCTTGCCTATTTTTCTGTGATTTTGTTGCTCACCCTTGATTCTCTGTGATTTTGTTGCGCGCCCTTGATCGCGACCTCTGATAAAGGTAAAGTTGCTCTTGTTAATGATTCTCTCCTCTGTCGACTTAAAGACACATTTACGACTCACCACGATCTCTCTCTCCAGCGCAAAAAATTACTTGCAATGGTCAAATGTTGTAGAAAAGGCTTTGAACAACAAAGGCCTCCATCATCATAGCTGGACTCCAAGAATCCCAAGTATGACTTTGGTTTCAGAATAACAAGATAATTGTTTTGTTGTCTAACTCTATGAATACTTGTTGCTATAACTATTGTCTTTGAAAATTGTCGAGAAAATTTGGACGCATATTCGGTCCTTATACTCGTTTGAAGGCAATTTTCAAAAATTTTATGACATCTTTCAAACCTTCAATACTATTGCAGATGAAGAGGATTTGTTGGACTTGTGTGTCCTTTTCAGTGGCCTTCTTGAACGTGGAATGTCTTTCAGCCGATCTTCTCTAATCATGTTATCGCCAACAACTAGAGACCCTTGTTGGCGTTCTTATCCTGACTCGGTTACCATCTTCTCTTAAGGATGTGCGCTCACTGGTTCTCTCTTAACATAGTTCTCTTTCTCTGACGACTATCGTCGATGGTTTATCGTGTGCCTACACCATCTTCCGCTTCTACAGAGTTCCTGTCGACTGCCGTTGATATTCGTGGCCAGAGACGTGGTGATCACTTTCAGTCTAGACGAGACACTTTTGGTTTTTTTCGGAGATTGGGGTATTGTTCTTGGTCATTCTTCTTATCTACTCGAGGTTGTGGTACTAAGGAACGAGGACACAGCGGTAGTGATGGACTATATTGTTCCTATGAGGGAGTATTAGGAGAAGCATGATTACCCTAATGATATACATACTGCGAGACAAACATCTACACCTACTATTATTGCTCCTCATCTCCTCTATAGCTCGTGCTAATCTTTCTACTCCATCAGGTATCTCTTCTTTCTCATTCTCATTCATGGGTTGGTGATTCAGGTGCCTCGAATCGTATCTCATGGCGAGCCTACAAATCATACTTCTAGTCCTCACAAATTCATTTCTATGGTTCACGGTACTATTATTCATATTCCAGTACCGTTGATTTATCACTTATTCTGTCTTTATATTTGAAAAATACTCTCATTGTTCCATCACTGCATTATAAGTTATCTATTCGTCAGCTTACATATTATTCTAATTGTTTAGTAACATTTTATCCATCTCACTTCGTGATACATGAGCTTCTAACAAATTGGGGGGGGGGGGGGGGTTGAACAGATCGACGTGTACTACGTAGATCATCTGTCAGTAACTGCTATTCCATTCAATGGCATAGAAGACTTGAGCATCCTCCGTTATCTTTCTTATGCACTATGTTACCAAATTTATTTTTATTTGAATTTAGTTGTGAGTCATGTATTCTCGGGAAGCATCATCGCTCCTCTTCTCATCCAATTAATAAAGACATGATTCACCTTTTGCTTTGATTTATAGTGATTTCTGGAATCCCTTTAAGTTTCTGACTATGCCTATTGATGATCACTTATGTATGACATGGTTATAGCTTATTCGTTCTAGGTCTAATCTTTTATTTGTTTTTAAAATCTTTGTAGTTGAAATTTTTAATCAACTTGATGTTTACATTAAGGTTCTTCATTCAGATAATGCTAAGGAGTGTGTAAGTAGATAGTTCATGGCATACTTCATCGGACTTCATGTCCGTATACTTAGCAGAATAGTATTACGAAAAGATAGAAACAACATCTTCTTGAGGTAGCTCGCTCGCCTTATTCAAATGAATGTTTCGAAGAAATGGTATTTTGGGATTTATCTGTGCATACCTTGTCATGTCCTTGACAACAAATCATCTTTTTTATACCAGGGACAACCATTTTTTGTTGCTCCAAATGTAGTTGGTTGTCTTTGTTATACTCGTAATCTTGGACCTCAAGTAGACAAACTTGATCATTGAGCTATTCGTATGATATTTGTTGGTTATTCAAGTAGAGAAACTTTCGAAATTGATTCCCTTATCATGATACTTATCTCGAAGATCATGCCTATTTCGCTTCTGTTACATCATTCCCTATATCTTCTACGATTCTTGTTTCTATTATACCTTCCTCTGAACTTGATAAACTTGTTTCTCTTATCCTTCCTAGGACTAGGTCTTTGGTTCTCTTTCCACATGAGTATAGGCGTCATGACAAGGTCATTTCTCCAACTCTTACTATTTCTGTGGGTATCACTAATTATTCTTCTGCATCTAACCCGTCCCAAATTACATGGGACTAGGCCATGTGGCAATGACCAGCTACGTATCCAAATGGACTTCAATCCAACTTGAATACATATAAGATGTCCTAGATTTGTGTAGTTAACTCTATATCATGTTTATAACTCAATCCACAGGACAAGAATATAAAGAAAGGAAAATATGAGTATCATTCTGCAGTCCAATAATCATACTTGTCCGAATAGAGTCGAAAAAATAATATGAGTATAAAAACTAGGCTACCATCAGATACGAATAACAGAAATGTAATATAAGTTATGGAAGAGTAAATACCTGCAACAAAAAGTGTGCTCAACAATTCCAGTAAAAGAACTATGCAAAATCTACTCAACCAGCCTGGAAGGAAACTAGGTCCTCAGAGGGACATATCAAGATACATAGAAACATATCACTAATGATATGAAATACTGCAATAAATAAGGGATGTATCAAACTAAGTGTAAATGCAATGATAACACTCGATGCATGAACTGTAGGCTAAATGAGATCGACATAATTCCCTTGGGAAAACAGATGCCTAAATATAACATAGCGTCGTAGACGTCAGAGGCCAACTCTCATACTAAATCCATGGTCATCATATGTAGTGCCCTGCTCCGCGTCGACACTATGTATCAAGGTGAGTGGGCAGAACTTCGTTCTCTGATTCTTGCACGCCTTAATAATAAATTTGAGTATTTTGAATGCTTGTTTGCTTAAAGAGAATGATAGAACCTGCCTTGCATGCTAATAAGAGAACTCACCTAGCTTGTCTATGAAACAAACTTGTCTGCTTAACTAGAGTGCCTGAAACGCTTGTCTAAGAGTATGAGTTTGCATGAACATGTTCCACTATCGCCTGTGCTTCGAGAGAACCATATCGTGTGCTTGAATTGTTCAGTGAGGGCGGCTAGTCCGCAACAAAGATATATGGTCTGATGGTTCGTCTCGTCTGCATCCTAGAGTTTATTTGATAGTGTTTCATGCATTCGCATCGGTCGGACAATGACTATTGGTGGAGAGCTGAACCATGTGTCACGGCTGCTACAGAGATAGTGGAAAGCAACCATGTGTCACAACTGCCAATAAGATCAGATAAATGAGTCATTGGTTAGCTGGATCAACCGCTGCTGATCCTGAGTTACTCGGGGACCGCACTGCATATAAGATAGTTCATTGTGTTGGCTTGGTAAAGGACTGCTCCTAGATATGCATTGTTCCTAGATGTGCATTTGTCCCTAGAGTCTTTGAGTATAGCTCACGAGACATGCTGCGCACACCCTGAAACAGAACAATCGGCTTGTCTTGCTTGCTTGCTTAATATCGAATATGAACTCTGTTTTTAAAAGATGTTTTCATAAAGCAAGTAATATGACTCCGTTCTTATGCTGCATGTAACGAACATAGGTAAAACTAGAAAGATCACTAGTAATGGAATATTTTATAACATGATTACTTAGTGTTGGTTTTAGTAAATGTTTGCTTCTGTTCAGTTGTTTTAGACTCACCAGTACTTATAAAAGTGCTGACCCACTTGCTTGCAGCTACTGGATCGTCCGAGGGAGCGATAGGCGTGCCTCATCCCCAAGACCCGGAAAATCTGTGTTTTGATTGCCTCGAGCTGCTTTTGTATAAAGGGACATAATGTATGGAAGATGCCTTCGTATTAAAGAGAACCCAGTCCCTCGATTTGTCCCGAATACTCGGATAAATGCTTGCAACAATGTCCCTCCGCTGCTTACTCGATTGATGCGATGATAGCCAAAACAAACTTAAACGATGTTGTCTTGTGTGAGCGCAACCCCAGGCTTGCACTACATCACGTCCCGGTATCAAACGGCCATACGAGGCGCGGTGATTCGCGTCCGGCCCGTCGCGGGGGAAACAGTGGTCGGGCGACCTTCTGGGCCGGGGCGTGACATAATGGTATCAGAGCGGATTCGATTCTTGGCCCAATCCGTTGCTTCAACTCTGAGATCGATATTGTATTGCAATAGAGCGTTCCATACAATAAGTCCATAGATATTCTCAAAGTGCACAAGTTTTATGGGTTGGATTCGTTGCTTGCTTGTGTTTTGATTGAGTACGGGGAGGGATGAGGACTAACGCTGCTCGGAATATCGAGAAGTTTATCCTTGAAGTTTCGAGGACGAAACTTTTTGTTGGTGGGTAAGTATGTAGTGCCCCGCTCCGTGTCGGTACTATGTATCAAGGTGAGCGGGCAGAACTTCGTTCTCTGATTCTTGCATGCCTCAATAATAAATCTGAGTATTTTGAATACTTGTTTGCTTAAAGAGAATGATAGAACCTGCCTTGCATGCTAATAAGAGAACTCACCTAGCTTGTCTATGAAACAAACTTGTCTGCTTAACTAGAGTGCCTGAAACGTTTGTCTAAGAGTATGAGTTTGCATGAACATGTTCCACTATCGCCTGTGCTTCGAGAGAACCATATCGTGTGCTTGAATTGTTCAGTGAGGGCGGCTAGTCCGCAACAAAGATATATGGTCTCGCCCACAACACTTGTGTTTGCATATGATATTGCCTATGAATGTTTCAATGCTCGTGTTTGAATTCACTTGATTTGCCTTGGACAGGGAAGGACAAATGGTAAGTTGGTAAGTCTCGCCGTGTTTTCTCTTATATCGCATGGCGCACTGCTACACGAGTTAGGCTATTCAAATCTTTGTCATGAAACTGATCCTAAGGCAACTAGAAAGATAACATAATAGTTGGTGCACGGAACCTATATTACGTGTTTGGATTTGTCGAGCGGGCGAGTAGCCTCCCCACCAGTGCATTCGTGTACTGATAATCCACCAGATTGTTTACAGGGTGCGGGAGAACCTCGTTCGGTGCGGATGCCTCATTCGTGCGTGCTAAGGCGTGGAGTTCACTCTGAAGCCTTGGGGCGCTGCTTCCGGAACTGAAGCACATATACAAGACATAATGTTGGAACATCGCATGTATATCATTCCATAAATGTAGCCACTTGGCACGCTTTTACTGTTTGAGAGAGAGATCTGAGCGAATTGTAATCTCGGCCAAGCGCCGCCCGTAACACTTGGTTATATCAATAAAGAGTTTCTTTTACTTCAATTTGTGTTATTCAATGCTTCCGCTATTGACGACTCAGTGTGCCTATGCGTTTATAATTCTGCTGCACTCAGACAATCTGTGCGACTTTGTGGCTTAGACCTCTTACCGCCAGCCAATGAACCACGACCTTGCACGGGCGCGGCTCACGTTCGTGCGGCATCTCGTCCAGATGGGCCGAAGCGATCCCACGGGAGCGCCGGCGCGGTGATTCTCGCCTAGCGGGGACGGCCGATTAGCCTGCAGGAGATCGGGGCGTGACATACTGATGGTTCGTCTCGTCTGCATCCTAAAGTTTATTTGATAGTGTTTCATGCATTCGCATCGGTCGGACAATGGCTATTGGTGGAGAGCTGAACCATGTGTCACGGCTGCTACAGAGATAGTGGAAAGCAACCATGTGTCACAACTGCCAATAACATCAGATAAATGAGTCATTGGTTAGCTGGATCAACCGCTGTCGATCCTGAGTTACTCGGGGACCGCACTGCATATAAGATAGTTCATTGTGTTGGCTTGGTAGAGGACTGTCCCTAGATATGCATTGTTCCTATATGTGCATTTGTCTCTAGAGTCTTTGAGTATAGCTCACGAGACACGCTGCGCACACCCTGAAACAGAACAATTGGCTTGTCTTGCTTGCTTAATATCGAATATGAACTCTGTTTTTAAAAGATGTTTTCATAAAGAAAGTAATATGACTCCGTTCTTATGCTGCATGTAACGAACATAGGTAAAACTAGAAAGGTCACTAGTAATGGAATGTTTTATAACATGATTACTTAGTGTTGGTTTTAGTGAATGTTTGCTTCTGTTCAGTTGTTTTAGACTCACCAGTACTTATAAAAGTGCTGAGCCACTTGCTTGCAGGTACTGGATCGTCCGAGGGAGCGATAGACGTGCCTCATCCCCAAGACCCGGAAAATCTGTGTTTCGATTGCCTCGAGCTGCTTTCGTATAAAGGGGCATAATGTATGTAACGATGCCTTCGTATTAAAGAGAACCCAGTCCCTCGATTTGCCCCGAATACTCAGATGGATAAATGCTTGCAACAATGTCCCTCCGCTGCTTACTCGATTGATGCGATAATAGCCAAAACAAACTTAAACGATGTTGCCTTGTGCGGACGCAACCCCAGGATCGCACGACATCACGTCCCGGTATCAAACGGCCATACGCGCCCCGCGGGAGCGCCGAGGCGCGGTGATTCGCGTCCGGCCCGCCGCTGGGGAAACGGTGGTCGGGCGGCCTTCGGGGCCGAGGCGTGACATCATATCCTGTACTCCGACGGAGACGGCAGATTACAGGTAAAAGTATAAGTAGCCCATACGTATGGAGATTGTGCTCCCCACCTAATGCTGTTGTATCTGTCGTACATCACGACATGTCCAACTCCTACTCCTGTGTCACATGATTATAGAATCTAAATGATGCTGACACGCGTCTCGATTGTACCAGTGATAAGCTAGTACAAGAGTCCGTGCCCTCACATAAATCTTTCCGTGTCATGTGTCATGGTCGTACAAGAGATTGGGACATCTCTCAATGAAGGGGGTTCGTCTTCTAAATACTAAGTCGCGTAATCGGCGAACATCGACTGCACCCAAGTTATCCTTAGACGTGCAATAAATATTCAACTAGAAATAAAGTAAATGCAGATACAGTATTTGAGAAATGTAAATAAGAGTGATAAGATATACTTGCCTGGGTCCAGTAGCTGGAAGGAGGAAGCTGGTACAGAGCCCGAGTCCAAGAGCCCAAAGAACCTAGAGAATAATTTATGAATATAATTAATTACTTATGTTGCTAGTTTTATTTACGAAAAATATTTACATTTATAGCATGTTAAGGTTTTACCAACATGTGGCTAATAGCTACATAACCATTTAGTACACATCTTCCTAAACAGAAAAAATCACCTCACATATCATACTCATATATTTACCACTTCTTCAACCGGCTCCAAAATGCCCACATCCATGTATTACACTACATGGATGTGTACTCATATATTTCCTCCCCTCCTTAATACACTACACACGTACTATCCTTATTTACCAAATCAACACACCCATATGCTATCACCTGTACAAATGATCATTTATCCAAATATTAATTTACAGGGAGGATAGGGAATAGTTATGGCTTGAATCTTGTATATACTAAAGATAGATTCTAGGACCTACACAACAGGAAGCACTCCCTTCCCTCTTGCATTAACCACTCGTGAGGCAGCCCTCATACGTCTACCACCTCTGATTCTTATTATAATTCCAAACATGCATTCATACCACTGTTGAGACACATCTATCATCCCTCAGTTTTGTATCATATATAAAAGTTGCTTTTCTACCCTAAACATGCATAAACCCAAGCCTTTACGGGAGTGTTATAAAACAGGACCTTACCTAAACATGATCTTCTTATAACCAGTTCGTGCATGCCACAATATTCCTTGAGTGATCATGTACACGTTGCTTTTGCTCAACTGCCCATTCCCACATCTTTCTTTACCCCTGCTAAGTCCTCATCTCTTAAGTTCTCCTCCAGTTCATTCATTATCACACGAGAATAACTCAATACATAATCTTCTCTAGCCATCAGGGAAACACGATTTACTAACAGAAAACCTGAGATCAAGTCTTCCTATGATTCTCTAGTTATAATTCACACCTAAACACCATGTTCCCACTTCAAACACACCCCACTGGCCATGCTTCTATCTCTACCTACACACTCACCAGTGTAGCCATAAGTTCCGTTCTTAACATTTATAAAAGAACACACTAGTTATTTACCAATCCCAGTTTTAACACCTTCCTCTCCAAAACATTTTGCCCACTCCCAGTGGTTCTCTCCAAAACATTTTACCCACACTCAGTTGTTCACTGGCCTTCTCTTTCCTTCCAAGTAAACCCAAAGGCCATAGGAGAGTTTTGCTAATCTAGTACAAGCACACAAGTACTCTCTTCTATCCGTCGAAACATATTACCTATATATGAACACAACTAATAAATCATTTTATGAAGCACGCACACAACCATTTATACCATGTACATATGGTTTCCTTTCATCCCCATTCATACTCATAGTTCCCATCTACTATTTGTTTGAATCCAAACACTCATTCTCCTTGGTTTTCACAACTCGAAATATGTCAAGAAGCAACTCCTCTATCATCCAAACAACACAGAACCAAATCTAGCTATCGCCACTAGCCCCAGCTTGCACACATACCCAGTGAATTTCTACCTCCCTGACAACCGACGAGACTTTTAAACATGCAGCTATTCCTAACATATGTCATAAACATTAATGGGAAAGAAGAGGTCCTATATTGCTAAAATGCACAGATAGTACACAAAGAAGGAAGAGAAGGAAAGGGGGAGTTATACCAGAGAATATGGACACTGGTAGATGGAATGGCTTTTCGATTCGTCGCGTCGACCGTACCGACGACTGAAGGTGCCTACTCGAGTCCTCGAGATGTCACACGAGCCCAACGTCCATGGAAACAACTCGGCTGCCCACGACGTCGGCTAGCAGGGTGAAATGCTCTCTGGGAAGAAAGGAACTGGGTTCCTCGCTTAGGCGCTGGGGGCTAGGGTTAATGGAAGGGGGATAAGTGAAACAGTATATTTATATAAAGGGAGAGATAGGTGAGGGTTCGAACGACAGCTGGAGAAGGGGTCATGGTCGTACACGGCGTGGCTGGCACTTTCTGCGGGTTGCATGGTTTGGCACAGTCCTATGCAGGTTGAAAGAAAGAAAACACAACAAAGATGAGGTGCTTACACACTAGCAAGTGGTTTGAAATGAGAGAAGTTGGCTCATGTTAGCAAAGATGCTCAACACATGGCTCACGTTAAAAGGGTTCTCCATACATTGCTCAAATTAGCAAATGTGCCCAATACTTTAGCTCACGTTAGCAATGCTTCAAAATGGGACAAGTTGGCTACATGACTCAACTAACAATTCAAATGAGAACATGCAATAGGAAGTCGACAAGTGGCCCATACTTTATATTTAGGCCCTTGGAGAAATCACTTTGCCAACCTAACTCAAATAAGAACTTCCAATAGGGTGAAGACACATGGGCTAGAGTTTCTGTCCTTGAAGAAAAATTAAGTTTGTCTACAGATACTCAAATAAGAACCTAGCAATAAGAAAATAGATAATAGGACATAGGAAATTGATTTAAGTGTAAAAGTTCGAAAGAAATAATCACATATATATATATATATATATATATATAATGTTTTAAGGAATATATATTATTCATAGTATAAATATCCAATCATCATAATCTAAGCAATAACAATAATAATAACATTACCAAAAACTTATAGACGAGGCAAATAAATTTAAAAAATATTAATGGAAATTGGTAAAATAATAATAATAATAATAAAAGCAAGGGGTTTTACATCCTATCCTCAGAAAATTTCGTCCTCGAAATTAGAATTAAGTGAATCTATAATTCGTAAGGTGACGTTGCTAAATTTACTAAACGCAAACCCAAGTCCTCAAGTTTGTAAGCTTTAACTCTATCTATGTAATTATTCAAATTGCTACTTGGTTCTCAAGGTTTAGAATAATCACCAATCTTTTTCCACAACAATTGGCCAACCACTATTTATAGTCTAGATCCAATTAACCGCGTATTGCATCCTATACGCATCCCTTAAAAATTCCATATAAACTTCCAATAGCGGCTTTGCACTTGTATGGTCCGTACCCCTAAGTTTGCATTCTTCAATTTTTGATTTGTCCTCTTAACTTTCAAAAAAAAATTATCGTCCAATTTTTCTTCTTGGATCAATAAATCCTCGGATTCTTATGTATTTGTATTACTCTTATTTTTTTGCTTCCTTGATTCGCTAGTAGATACAATTTATAGTCTAGGTTCCTCGTAGATCCTTTTATACCCTAATCCCAACTTTAACTCTTGTCATGTATCATTTAAAGATGATCAATGAGTTCCGACGTAGGCTAATTCTATATTCTAATTATGTTCGTACTAAATCCTCAAATTTTCAAAAGAAGCTAGAATTTATGGCTACTAAAATCATTATCGCACAAGCCCGTATTCCTTGAGTCACTAATTCCACATCTTGGGTTAAGCGACCGTAATGCCTTCCCTTTATTATCAGTTCTATAACCGTCATGCCTCACATGGATTTAAATCTGGTCTCAACTATAAGCCCCTCCGATCACAGTCGAGTACCTTCAGCCTCAAGGTATAGATCTCCCAGACAACCATCAAATAATATATTTTTCGATATTTCCTAATTTATTTCCTTAATTTAATATGCTCAAAGTCAAATAACTCTCGTGAATCTTTTCTTGTTGCCAATTACGTTGCTTACCTTGAACCTGAGGTTCATTTAGTTTACCTCCAGTATTCTCCTCATCCAATTGCACATGGTCCGCATTGAAAAAATTTGTCATCAAATATAGATAGTCTACTTTATCTAACCTAGAATTGTAGAATCTATGAATATTACCATTCTTCAATATGTAACCATAACAATCCTCTTACTCTATCTCAGATTCATGCTTATCAAACCATGTTATTAATATGGTGAAACCCTCGAGTCCAACTATATGTATTTATCGCTGCCAAACTCCACAGTCAATATATCCAATCTAAATCCATAGTTACACTATTAGCTGCCCAAGCATCAAAACCACAAACAATCTTATTTAGCAATCTATAACATTAATGGGAAAGAAGAGGTCCTATATTGCTAAAATGCACAAATAGTAGACAAAGAAGGAGGGGAAGGAAAGGGGGAGTTATACCATAGAATATGGACACGGGTAGATGGAATGGCTTTTCGATTCGTCGCGTCGACCGTGGAGGCGTCCTCGGGAGGGGTGGGGGGGGGGGGGGGGGGGGAATGCAGCCGACGACGTCGAGGTCGAGAAACCGTCGATTGAAGGAGCGCCTACTCGAGTCCTCGAGATGTCACATGAGCCCAACGTCCACGGAAACAACTCGGCTGCCCATGATGTCAGCTAGCAGGGTGGAATGCTCTCCGGGAAGAAAGGAACTGGGTTCTCGCTTAGGCGTTGGCGGCTAGGGTTAATGGAAGGGGGAGAAGTGAAACAATATATTTATATAAAGGCAGAGAGAGGTGAGGGTTCGAACGACAGCTGGAGAAGGGGTCGTGGTCGTACACGACGTAGCTAGCACTTTCTGCGGGCTGCAGGGTTTGGCACAGTCCTATGCAGGTTGAAAGAAAGAAAACACAACAACAACAAAGATGAGGTGCTTACACACTATCAAGTGGTTTGAAATGAGAGAAGTTGGCTCATGTTAGCAAAGATGCTCAACACATGGCTCACGTTAGCAAAGGGTACTGCATACACCATACATTGCTCAAGTTAGCAAATGTGCCCAACACTTTAGCTCACGTTAGCAATGCTTCAAAATGGGACAAGTTGGCTACATGACTCAACTAACAATTCAAATGAGAACATGCATTAGGAAGTCAACAAGTGGCCCATACTTTATATTTAGGCCCTTGGAGAAATCACTTTGTCAACCTAACTCAAATAAGAACTTCCAATTGGGAGAAGACACACGGGCTAGAATTTCTATTTAGGTCCTTGAAGAAAAATTTAGTTTGTGTACGGATACTCAAATAAGAACCTAGCAATAAGAAAATAGAAAATTGATTAGTGTAAAAGGTCGAAAGAAATAATCACCTAAGTATATATATATATATATATAAAATGTTTTAAGGAAGATATATTACTCATAGTATATATATATCCAATCATCATAATCTAAGCAATAACAATAATAATAACATTACCAAAAACTTATAGACAAGGCAAATAAATTTTTAAAAAATATTAATGGAAATTGGTAAAATAAAATAATAATAATAATAAAAGCAAGGGGTTTTACATTCGTCTATTCCTACTACTACTACGACATTGACTTCAGATGAAGGTCTATCTCTTCATATTGCTCTTCGCAAGGAAATCGCTTTTTTACTACTGCCCATCCCATTTCTAATATTGTTTCTTATCATCGTTGACTCTATCTGATCGTACATTTGTTTCTCTTATCGTACATTTGTTTCTTGTTTGGTTGTCTAGCTCAGTTGATCGGCTCAAAATCCGATTAGTGACTAAGGACTTTACTTAACAGTATATATTGGATTATGTTGAGACATTTTCACCTATATATTATAGGAATTCATATTAGTCCACATGTGCATGTATTATATCCCGTTTAGTATATATATATATATATATATATATATATATATATATATATATATATATCACAAATAGTTATTTTGTTATTATCCAATTACATAGATAATTTTGTGTATAGATAATAATAAATTTTTAATTCTACAAAACTTGTTAGTGATACACAAAAAATATTAATTTTACTATATTATCTATTAGTGATAATTTAAACCAAACCAAACTTTAGTAATACAAAAAAAAAAAAAAAACCGAAAGAGAAGAAAAACCAAAAATTTCCCATTTTTGCCAAATGGTCTGGCGGAATATAGTTGGTTTTGATTTTTTTTTTGAAGTTCTTTCGTTTTGAACAATTTTGCTAAATTGTCTATTGTCCAACAAAATTTTCTGTTTTATAAATAAAGTGTTGGTTCATGCAAGGATTTAAGGAAGCTTCTATCCGCAAACCAAAAAGATCACTAGATGATGTTCATCAGTTAGACGTAAATAATGCATTCCTCAACGATTATCTTTCATAGACTATTTTTATTCAGTAACCTCCAGACTTTGAGCGACTAGGGGAGTATAGTCTGTCCCCTAAGTCCATGTATGGTCAGAAGCGGTCACAACATGCATGGTTTGACAAATTCAACATTCTTGCAACATATTTGGTTTATTTGGAATATATCTATACGTCCTTATTTACACATCAGATGTCTCAGAGCATAGTCATTTTACTTGTTTATGTGGATAACATAACCATCACCGGTGATGATTCTATTCTACTTGCATTTTCAAGGTAAAATAACACTTTTCATTTTCATACAAATGATCTTGGACCATTAAGGTACTTTCTTGGTATTGAGGTATCGAGAAGTTATGGACTATTGCATTTTTTTGTGCAAGTATGCATTTGACCTTCTATCTAACATAGTTTGTGGTATCAGATGATACCAATCCGATACGTCTGATATCGATACGGTTTGACATGTCCTGATATGATACCGACGGATATCAGCCGATACTGATACCCGTCTCTTTTTTTGGTCAATTCGACAAAGAAAATTGAACAAAAAAGACTAATCAACAAGGGTGTAAAAGTATAGTAAGATTGTAAAAGCATGTAAAACAAATAAATTTATATATCGATGGTAAATCAATCGGCAAAGCTGACTACTATTTCATTTCATTCCATTTCAAAACTACTAAGAAACAACATATAAAATACTTAAAATTATGCCTAAATGTATAAAATATTTTTTCTACAATTTTAATAATTTATTAATAAACAATATTTATTAATTTATTAATAAGTATTTTCTTTCTGTTACAAAAAAAATCGATACACCAATTCGAAACTATCGATATTGTTGATACAGTCGATTTCGATACTCATAGGAAAGGTCCGATACCAATTTTAATACCGATTATTCGAACCTTCGAATACATGATTCTTATGAGCAGACATCAATAGATTCCACAGTTAAACTATCCAAATTGAGCTATTCGTCAAATCCTCTTATATCTAACCTAAGATGTTTTAGACGACTGGTTAGGAAGCTAATTTATCTAACTATCATTCGTCCATACATTGCTTATGTTGTGAGTACAACGAGCCAGTATATGCAGATTCCTTTGACCTCTCATCTTCAGGCTGTTGAAAGAATGTTCGTTAGATAAAAGAAACTCCTTGAGAGAGCTTTCTTTACGGACCTTCTAAATTGTCGCTTACAACCTTTGCATATATTGTTTTTGCTGGATCAGTTGATGATCGCCGCTCTACCAGTGGTTACTTAGTCTTCCTGGGAGACAATATTGTAAAATGGAGTAGTAAAAAATAGAATGTAGTTACTCGTTCTATATTTTGGTCGAATATAGAGTTATGGCATATGTTATCTCTAATTTGATTTGGCTCAATTCACTCATTTCAGATCTTGGAGTCACTCCCTCTTCTCGAGTTGCTCTCTACTATACCAATAATGTTGTGATACATATCGTTGAGAATCTTGTCTTTCATGAGAGAACTAAATATATCGAGATAGTGTCACTTTATTCGGAAAAAAAGAGATAAAAATTACCCTATAATAGGTTTATTCAGCCCAACCGGTAGATATCATCATCAAACTACTACTATCCAAGTTGGGAATACTTGATATATATGCTCCAGCTTGTGGGGTATCAATTAACTATTATTGTATACCTCATTTTCGTCCCACATCTCTTGGATTAAGGCCTCTTTGGTTCACAGAATCATGACTTTGGGAAAGGAAAGTTATTCCATTCCTATGTTTGGAGGCCAAAAGAAGGGAGGAAAGGAAAATAATTACCAAAGGAAAGAAAAATAGGGAAGAAAATGGTTTCCCCCACCCACCCAAAGATTCACTTTTCCAACTTAAGGATTCAATTTTTCTCTCAATTTCCTTGGTCTTTTCAAATACCGAATTTTTTTTTATGGGAAAGGCAATTTCCAAATGGAAAGGAAAGAGCAAGCAATTAATTTTCTTTCCTTTCCGCGAACCAAACGAGGCCAAAAGGAACATTTCATGACTTGTCCCTATAAATGTACCAATGTTACTCATGTTTTATTCACATCAATAAATTAAGTTTCGTTAATTTCATGTATGTTGAAATTAGTTGTTGATTTTATTGATTGTCTCATTGGCATTATATAGCCTTACAGTCATTAATACAATGATCTCAATCATTATGACAATAATCTCATAATGGAATATCATGTGACATATTCTGGCATCCCAAATATGTCCTCAGGATATTTCCATGTGCTTATACTATACTTAAATATGACACCCAACATACCATATCAACACTCCCCCTCAATATGGGTGAAAGATATTCACTAAGCCCATCTTGTCACATCCTCTAATCATGCTCACTGAGGCGAGTCCCTTGGTTAGTCCATCTGCTACTTGATCCCTGGTTGGAACATGGCCAAGCTCCAGTAATCCACTATCCAACTTCTCTTTGATGAAGAATCTATCAATCTCGATATGTTTGGTCCTGCCATGCTGTACTGGATTGTTGGCGATACTAATAGCTGACTGATTGTCACACCACAGCTTCATCTTGGCTCCTTGATCCAGCTTCAGCTCCACCAGCATATTCTTCAACCATAGCAGCTCTGCAACTCCCAAGGCCATAGCTCTGTACTCTGCTTCAGCTGTCGATCTGGCCACCACAGACTGCTTCTTACTCCTCCAGGAGACCAAGTTACCTCCTACAAATATGCAATATCCCGAGGTAGACCTCCTGTCATCAGCACAACTAGCCCAGTCAGAATCACAGTAGCCCTCGATGCTCATGTGATTGTTCTTCCTGAATATTAGTCCCTTCCCGGGAGCACCTTTCAAGTACCTCAGAATCTGGTACACTGCATCCATATGACCCTTCCGTGGGTCATGCATGTAGCGGCTCACCACACTTACTGCAAAGCAGATATCAGGACGTGTGTGGCTCAAATAGATCAACTTGCCAACCAGTCTCTGGTATCTGTCCCGATCAACTGGTTCTCCAACCTCAGCATCAATCTTGAACCTCTGATCTATTGGTGTCGCTGCAGGTTTGCACCCCAACATCCCAGTTTCTGTGAGAAGGTCCAGTGCATACTTCCTTTGAGAGAGAACAATCCCCTCTGCTTCTCGAGCAATCTCAATCCCAAGGAAGTACCGAAGAAGGCCGAGATCCTTCACCTCGAATTCCTTGCCAAGCTTTCCTTTGAGTTGGGCGATCTCCTGCTCATCATCTCCTGTGATAATCATATCGTCCACATACACCGCAAGCATGGTGATGTGGCCTCCACTCCGACGGAAGAACACAGTATGATCAACATTGATCTGCTGATATCCCATCCCTATCATCGCCCTTCTGAGTCTGTCAAACCACGCTCGAGGAGACTGCTTCAGTCCATAGAGGGACTTCTTCAACCTGCAGACCTTGCCTACTGTCTGATTGGTGCCAAATCCTGGTGGTATCTCCATGTACACCTCCTCCACTAGATCTCCGTAAAGAAACGCATTCTTCACATCCAGTTGGTGTAGCTTCCATCCACCATTCGCTGCCAGAGAAATCAGAGTCCTGACAGTGCTTATCTTTGCAACTGGTGCAAAGGTCTCGTCATAGTCGATGCCGTACGTCTGACTGTATCCTTTGGCTACTAGTCGAGCTTTGTAGCGCTCAACCTGTCCATCTGAATTCTGCTTCACGGTAAAGACCCACTTGCATCCAACTGCTCTCTTCCCCTCTGGCAGTCTCACAAGCTCCCAAGTGTGGTTCTTCTCCAGAGCTCCTAACTCCTCGTGCATTGCCGCTTTCCACTTTGGATCGTTCTTGGCAACCTGCCAATTGTTAGGTACAGTAATACTATCCAAAGATGCTATAAATGCTCCATGAGAAGAAGGGATATGGTCATAAGAAACAAACTGAGCAATATCCCAACCATATCTGTTTGGAGGATTTCCTGCATTGCTGCGAGTGGTCCTCCGTACAGATAGTGGTGTGGGAGGAGTAGAAGTAGGAGGAATGATATCTTGTGAAGGAGGGGGTATCACCTGAAGGGGGGTTGGTGTCGGTGCCTCAGGAGTTGGGACGAACGCAGGCAAGGGACTTGGCACTAGCACTGTCGGTACTGGTCCTGCAGTTTGCTTCTCTCTCTCGCTGTAGGTAAGTAACTCTCCCTGAGCCGTAAGCCTAACACCTTCACCTTCTTGTCCCTTTTCCGTGCCTCCATGCCAAACTTCTAAATCGGTTACCACTAAGTTCTCCATCTCCCCCTCTCGCCTAATACTGGCAGTATTAGGCGTGTTGTGTGAAGTTCCGTCCTGGTGGTAGTATGACTCATGCTCCCGAAAGTGGACATCCATACTGACAAACTTCTTCTTCTCTACTGGACTCCAGCACACATACCCCTTCTGCGACTCCATTTTGTGTGAAGTTCCGCCCTGGTGGTAGAAGGTGTCTGTTTTTCCTTTCTGCAACTCAATTTTGTGCTGGTGTATATGCACAGGTGGTCTGATGTTGTATTCCGTGTGCTGACAAGTATTCTGCAAGCGTCATGTTGGTATACTCCGTTCCATTGTCAGACCTCAGTACCTTCACAACTGCTTTGTACTGAGTCTGGACATGCTTATGGAAATCCAAAAAACAAGCAGGTACATCATTCTTATTTTTCATCAAATATAACCAGGTAACACGAGAGGCACACTCAATGAAAGAAACAAAGTACTTATAACCATTCATAGTGTTAGTAGCACATGGACCCCAGACATCAGAATGTACTACCTCAAAAGCAAAAGTGCTCCTATGACCCGTGCTAACATATGAGCTCCTAGTAAGTTTTCTTAACACGCATCACATACTAATTTCTCTTTATTTGTTTTTGCATAAATCTCTGGATACAACTTACTTAGAGTATCAAAGGAAGAATGTCCCATCCTCCGATGATGGAGTATCAAGGTATCCTCAGTCCTCTGCTGCAGTCCTTCCATGCCAGCCTTCTCTGCCATAGATACCAATGCTGAGTCCAGTCCTTCTCGATCTAGGTACCACAGTCCCTCATGCCAAGTGCCAGTCCCAAGTCTTCGTCCCGTCCCTTTCTCCTGGAAGGTCACCTTAGGAATATCAAAAGAAACAATGCATTTAAGTTGGAGGATTATAGAACTAATGGACAAGAGACTGACTGGAAAGGATGGAGCATGTAAAACATTGGATAATCTTACTGAACCTGTACAATTAACAGTACCCTTACCGACCACTGGCTGGAAAGTGCCATCAGCTGTCTGAATGCTGTCTGCTGATGCTAGGTGAGTGTAGGAAGAAAACTCATTAGCATTCCCCGTCACATGTCGAGATGCTCCCGAGTCGATAATCCAGTCTAATGATTTAAGGGAAGAGATAGACGCAAGGGCAAGTGATTTGTCAGTACCTTCTGATGGATGGGCATACATGGCAGCGTTGCCCCTAACAAAGAATGAGGTGGACGCCTCCTCTGTTCTACTCCTCATGTCTCCCAGTGCCTGGTCCTCCACAGTAAAGGTGCCATCAGCTTCTCCGTTCCCTTCTGATATCAGGAGGTTCGTCCGATAACCTCCTCGGCCGCCTCGTCTACCCCTTCGACCACGACCACGTCCTCCATTATATCCTCGTCCGCCGAACGGTCCTCGTCCACCACCTGAATCTCCCTCCCTAGGTGGTTTGGTACAAGCATACCGATGGTGACCTATCTCCCCACAGTTGTAGCATTGCCGGTTATGCTGCCAGGGCTCTCCCTTAGATCCTGTGTTACCTGAGCTGGTGATCGCTAGTGCTGACTTTGCTTCGGGGGGACCACCTGTCCTGTCTTGCAGCCTGATGCGTGTCTCCTCCTGGATCATGGCTGAGATAGCCTCCTCAAGGCTAGGGATCTTTAGTTGGGCTAGAAGTAGGGCCGTCCTCTGTGCGAAAGCTGCAGTCAGCCCTTTGAGGAACTTCATCGTCCTCTCCTGCAGACACACCTGTCTCTCCTTACACTTAGGGTCCCCGCAGCTCGCCCGATCTGAGGAGTGATCATAATCCAACCACAGACGCTCCAACTCCGTGGCATACTCCTGCACCGTCTTCTCTCCCTGTACGGTGTCATCAATCTCCCCCTTTATCTGGATGACCCGTAAGTTGTTCCCCACACCATCATAGGTCCTTCTCAACTTCTCCCACACATCTTTCACCATCTCAATACCGTCTACTGTGGCGGCAATAGACTGGACTAAGGAGTTGAGAAGCCAGATGTAGATCACCATATGAGTGGACTTTCACTCATCGCGTCCTGTTGAGCCCTCGTCCGGCTCTGTCGTCTCGTCCGTCAGGAACCCCTCCATGTTTTTTCCTGCGAGGGTTCTTCTCACCCGCCGTGACCAACTCAGATAGGTGGCTGGTCCATCTAATTTCAGATCGATGGAGGGAAGCTTCAACTCCGGCGACGTTCGTGTCGTGTTCTCACCAGCCGACATCGTCAACAACTTCATCAACGTCGCCACCTCTGTAGAATCTAGCTTCTTGATGATCTCCTCCATCGATGCGTCGTCTATCCAATCACGTCACGTCCACTCCACGACTCACGCTCGTCCTCGTCGTCCGCTCCTAGATCCGAACATGTCCCCCTTTTTTCAGATCTAGGCATCCCTATTGGCGATGTCTCGTGCTGGTGCGGAGGAGGCGGCAGCACGCATGTCACAACCGCCGTCGCAGCAGCAGTCGCAGCAGTAGTAGCGGGACGGGGCAGCAACAACGAAGGGCGGCCTGCGAAGGGCGGAGAAGGGAAGAAGGGGGGGCGTGGAAGAGTTCGGTGGAGGAGATCTAGTAAATCCTCCTGTGGGTTTGTGGAAGCTTGGTGACGGCTAGGATTTGTGGAAACTTGGCTCTGATACCATGTTGAAATTAGTTGATGATTTTATTGATTGTCTCATTGGCATTATATAGCCTTACAGTCATTAATACAATGATCTCAATCATTATGACAATAATCTCATAATGGAATATCCTGTGACATATTTTGGCATCCCAAATATGTCCTCAGGATATTCCCATGTGCTTATACTATACTTAAATATGACACCCAACATACCATATCAACAATGTATAATACCTTATTTGAACTATCTGTTGAGTTTGAGGAGGGGGTGGCTGGGGGCGCCCACCTCTCGCTGTCATTCACTACATGTTGACTGTCGCAACTAAAATCTTTATTGTTTCTTTCTCGTACTATCCCTACCCAACTAAAAAGTAATAACAAATAATACAATGACAAATCCTTTATACCATTTTTTTGCTTGGATGTCTTATTAATTCTGCTTAAGGGGTCATCTCCTCTCCTGCAGTAGCTAGAGCCATATCTTTTTCATAGCCTCAGTTCAAGTTTTCTTAGGTCTATTCTAGCTGTGGCAGCTCCTTTTGACTAATACTTTTGTGTTTGTCCAAATAGGTGCAATCTATTTTTTTCATTGCAAAAATAGACCTAGGAGTCACCACAAAAGAAAAGAAAAGAATATATTGTTCTCATTGCATTTGAAGAAACCATCTCAAACAATATTTTCTCGTCTAATCTGCAGTCGGTCGATGCCTTATCCAACTTTCCACAAATGGACTCATTCTTTATTGTATTATCTAACTTATTACCACTCCACTTTCTATGCTCATTTTTCTACATGTTTCTTACAGAACTGGCTGATCATGGTTGGCATTATTGTTGTCTTATAGAATTTTCCTTTCAAGTACAAATATCCTATGATCACAAAGTACTCCCAAGCTCTCTTCTACTTCAAACATCATATCTTAATTCTATGAGCACCATCGTTCTCGGTTTCTCCATCTTGGTGAATGTTTGTATGCCTCTTTCATGTATACAATATTAGCTAGATCATCGAACAATATGGTTATAAAAGAAATGGAACAAAGAACACTTTAGTGGAACAAAAAACAGTCTTGGAACCTAGGCTTTCCAATCGTTTGCCTATATATATTGTACAATGCCACCTTGGCTACAACCTAGAGCAACAGTTATGTAGTGATCTGCATGTCATCCCAATGCACGTGTCACATCGTTAATAGTAATAAGTGTACTAAGTTGTAGAAAACGGATACAAGATAGGTCATACCAATACACAATCCGTATCATTAAAGCAGTCAAAGGACACCCTTCAAGTCAGAAGAAAATTCTATAAGACAACTATAAGAGCATTAGGTGTGCTTTATAGATCATAGTGTAGGCAATTAAAAGACACGTCTAGAAAATGAGTGCTAAAATGCATGAGTGGTAATATGTTTAAATGTAGGATATGAAAAGAGTATTTGCCTGAAGTAGGGCCAGATGAGGATAAGATGAGATTATCTTAAGTGGTTTTGACTTGTGTACGGGTTAGGAGGGGCTATAAGATCAGGAACATAAGGGTGGCCAACGATTGGGACTGGTGTTGGTTATTAGGGAGGATCTGTAAACAACTAAATAAATACATGTAAACAACTAAATAAATACACACAACCAAGTGGTAGGCAAGTTGGTAAGTGTACATTGTTTTAACAAAGAGGTCTCAACTTCAATCCTCAATGTCCTCTTAATTTTTAATTCAAGGTATTTCCAACCTCTAAAAAAAGTGGTTTTAGTTATCAAGGTTATACTAGAAAGGGGTAGGCCTAAATGGATTGAAGACTATCAAGAAAGATTCGGCTTTGCTAATGTTATAAGGGTCATGACACTTGGGAGATGAACCGAAGAAACTCAGATATCTTACCCCAAAAACTTTAGATAAGTAACTGTAACAGAATTTATCTTATTCCTAGTAGAGGTATTGGTTTGGGGACTATCCTCATCTCTATCATTATAGGAAGCTATTATCCGACACATTAATTGTGTATTGGACCCTCCATTCTCAATAGGATTTACTACTGGTCTAAGAGTTTCCCTTGGAGATGGGAAGTGACTGATGAGTGGTGACAATAGGCTCAACCTTTTTACTATTTCAAGCTTCAACTATGCGATTGGCACTCAATAATTTGAAAATGATATTTTGTTTCATTACCTTTGTAACATAGCAAAATATTGTAGAGTATATGCTCTGTTTTGGTATGGACCTCAAGGAATGTTACTTGCAGGCCCTGGGAGTGGCTATTCAGACATATAGGGAACACAAAGCTTCATGGGTGGGATTAATGAAACGAGGAATGTCCAGGGATTTCACTTGGGACAATGCTGCCTCCCAGTACGAGCAAATCTTCCAATGGGCATTCATAGATCCTCCTTACATTAGATGATACATGTACCAGTTTATTTCTCTTTCTATTCACTTCACCTCAAGTGGATCCATCTTTGTAATCATTTTCCGCAGTATGTCTCTTATCTATTCTTTATAGGTTGTAAATATCCATGGCCTTGAGGTTCAATGCTTTTGATAGAAGTCTGTTTCAGAACTACTATACATCATTTCACAACTACGAGGATCCAATGAAGTATTGACTCCATAATGCAAGGATAATAACAAATGTTACTTTTCACTATATTCTCAATCGTGTTTTGAAGTTCCATGGAAGTTGAGGATTTATGTCACTCTTGTTTCATCTGAATGCAGTAAAATTAGTTTGTTGAATTATATATCTTAGAATACAATCTTTACATGTGTTTTTTAATACTTATACATCTGTAAGGATTTATGTCACTCTTGTTTCATCTGACTGCAGTAAAATTAGTTTGTTGAATTATATATCTTAGAATACAATCTTTACATGTGTTTTTTAATACTTATACATCTGTACATTTGTTGATATGTTGCCCATTGTTGTTTACTACGAATTTGACAGCTCTCTACTTTAGAAATACAATTTTTACACTCTTGTTCCCTTTTATATCTTTTTTG
Organism: Iris macrosiphon; assembly: GCA_036927795.1. NCBI lineage: Eukaryota > Viridiplantae > Streptophyta > Magnoliopsida > Asparagales > Iridaceae > Iris > Iris macrosiphon. Next base: position 73,163 of record JAYESA010000010.1, read on the forward strand.
TTTTATTTTATACTTTTTGTACCTTCTTCATGATCTTAGAATAAAATCTTATGTTCCATAGCCAGCCCCGTACGTATGCTTGATGAGATAGATGAATGAAACATAACTTCAATTCAATTTAGGCTGTGCCTCAGTCTGATGGGTCCGTATTCTCTCCTCTCGTCCATTTCAATGGACAGCATAGATCAAGTCACTTATTAATAAACACCCACTAGTACTGTTAAATTTCTGTTCTCCTGATACCATACCAATACCACTAACTAGGAATGGTTCTTTTGCTAATAAATTGATGAAAGATCCAAAAGAAAAATACTAATTAGACCCAAAAAAAAAAAACTTGTTTTAATTCTTGATCCACAATATTGCTAATTTTTCTTAGAGGAAAAAGATATAATTGATATTATTGGACCTAATAGTAGAAAGAGAGATTTGTGAGCTGTGTTGCTCAATTAATTAAAAATCTGAAGAACTGGTATACTATCCAAGACAGAAATCTAAACAGATAAAGTTTTCTGAGAATAAATAATAATAATAATAATAATAATAATAATAATAATAATAAAAGAAAAAGGATAACGAAGATGATGCAGGTGAGGAAGAAAAAGAAGGATAAATTTGTCAATGAAGTATGAATGAGAGAAATTCTCATTCATCTATTCATGAAGTTTTCACATATAAGTCCTTTGAATCTATCATATATTTATATAAACTTCTACATTTTGCCATTTGCTTAAATTTTTTCCAAATCACTCTGAAAATATGCTTTGGTTTAAATGGAATTTGCTTCTCTTGATAGATTTGTCCCTTTTCTTTTCTTTTCTAATCTTTTTCTTTTCTTTTCTTTCAACTAATGGATTTTGTTCTAATTTTGAAACTTCCGTCACATACCAAGGTAGATTGGATTCACAAGTTTCATGGGACCTTTCTTTTCTCCTTAAATTTTAATCATTCGAAGTGGGTCACCATGTTGTAATCATTTTGATGGTTCCTTTTGTTTTATTAAGTGCACGAGTTTCTTGGAAGAAATATGATTACGGTGAAGGATTTATAAAAGTGGAAAAAGAGGGTGACTGGAAGGAGAAATTGGCAAATTGGCAAAGAGTCTTAAGGAGTAGGTTCGGTCATCGAGTTCCGGCATCGGCTAAGGGGTATCGAGTAGGTCCGGACATCGAATTCCGACATCGGCTAAGGGGTGGGAGGGGCTTTCGGATAGGAAGGAAAAGAAGAAGAAGACAAAGTAGGTGTTGAAATGGCAGAGGTTAACGCGGTTAAGAAGGTTTTCAAAGACACGCCTGAAATTAAGATAAATGGAACTAAGGCAAGTCTTTTTTGTAGGGTGGAAAGTTCATATTCTTAAGGAGGCGTTGTTTACTAATGGAAGTGATGGTGCAAACTATGTCAGAAAAGTATATTAATTGTAAGACTTGTAAAATCAAAAACTGTTAAATCGGGGCGGGGGTGGGGGGTTGTTCATAAAACATCATGAGTATTGCACTTTAGTATCAGTCTCTATGATCATATTTGCAGCATAGTAAGTGGGAGATCACTGGTTCACACCCTCCGATTCAATTGCAAAGAAAGAAATATAACGTTCCCACCTCTATTATATTTTTTTTTTCTTTCTTTCGAAGAAGGTAAATATTATTGAAAATCAAAACATGATATTACAACACTATCATCCCAACCAAGATACAAAATGAATTCATCTTGGATCTATGATATCTATATCAGTTTGTATTTGTCTTTGTACAATAATAAAAGGGCTATGCTATGATTACAACCAAATGCCTGCAACCCTCTTACAACCGCCATGTGGCGTCCACGTGGCGGCCGTACATTGGAGGAGAAAGGAGAGGTGAAACTCGGTGGCTGTCTGGGTGGCTGCTACGTTGTCGCGCCCCGGTCCCGTAAGGGGCCGATCGTCCTCGCTTGGTCCCTACGGAACCGACCGTCCTCGCTTGGGTGCGATGCCGTGCAAGCCTAAGTTGCGCTTGCACCAGGCAAAGTACCTGCACAAGACACAAGTTAGACGAAAATATACATATATAGGCACAGAATAAAATGTAGAGAACCAAAGTTGAAAACATTGATAGGAACACAAAATACTTTCTTTTATTGAATACTAGAAGATTTGGATTATAAAGTGCTTGCTTGGCTGAGTTGCAAAAATATGCCTTAGAAGGCTTACAACTCTTTTTACATTCCCAAAACTAGCCACAACGCCCACACATTATATCCTTTTAGTAGGACCAAAATATCAAAACATCTAGCAGAAGAGGAGTTGCCCACTGGAGAGGAAAGCTAAGGAAGCAGCACGAGCACGATACCTCGGAAGGTTGCGCTAACACTGATTCAGAATGCTTGCAGAACAACTCTGAACGTTAGGGAAGATAAGGGAAAAGACCACCTGAGCGAACCGACCGAAGGGACTTTACTTATCCGAACCGAACGTAAGCGGCTTAAGCTAAGCCTATCACAAGCAGCGTCGCTGCTTGATCGGCGGGGAGGAGCATCTCAAAGTATGGGTGGGGCAAAGGATCAAGCGCTTTACCTGGATATTTGCCCATAAACGTGGGTCAGTACTACCACATGTACTGGTGAGCGACCGTGGTCAAACTCACCTAGAAATCCACACTAAGTAAGCATATGAAGCTAGTATTATTAGGTGATCTTTCTAGTTGTCTAGTTTCTTTCAATAATTCATGCTAGAAAACATAGACGATAGATAACATATGCATATGATAAATCTTACCCACGGCCGAGCGGTTATTCCTGCAACAGACACACAAGTTAGCAACAATTTGCATATATGTATAAAACTCATGTGTCTAACTAAATTGGCAACACGTGTTAGGTATGCAAGAAGGTAAACCTAGCATGCGACCTAATATATGGTGGTCCATGGGAAAATCCACGAATAGCAGCATATGGGACTACAAGGCCAGGCTAACTATTAGATAGGATACCCCCATAATCGCGAGGACTATAAGCCTCATGGTGTTTCGATTATCTCCCCCAGGACGAACGATTCCCAGTGCCCCATGAACCGTTCGAAAGATCGGTACCTTGTGCACAAGTTGTCCAAGAACGATGCGATGAATGCATTTTTATCAGAATAAATAACATTTCAAATGCAACATTTGAACAAAAATGCATCAATCGGGACTATCTCTTTTCGATAGAGCATTAGCTCTTCAATATGTCATATCCATCATTTCAAACGGTAATGAGTCGAGTATCAGTTCTCTCAAACGAGTTCAAGACAAATTCTATGTTTCAAGCAATATAGTTCTTTTAACAGGAAGCAAGAAGATAGCAGTTCTATAAAACTAACATGCAAATTCTATCTTTTCTTTAGCATATCTTGTTAGTGAGTTAACATTTTACCAAAGGGACATGCAATAATCAAGTGAACTATAGATTCTCTTGTTTAGACGTGTAGACTTAAGGATTCATCGAAGGGCCTAAGCCACTCACCGAATGAATCGAACTAGAGGATAGGGAAGCCTTATGCAACGATCACTCCTTGGTTATGTGTCCTAAAATTGCAACAATTACTTGGTTAGCATCATTCGATCTCTTTCCCTTACGATTCGAAAAGCAAGCGAGAAAAGCAAAATCATGAAAACCAAGTCAATCGAAAGCAAAACGAAACACAAAGCAACACAAAACCAAGAAGCAAAGAAACCAACGAAAACTCTTGGACTCATTTCAATAGAAGTCGTTCCATCAATTTGAAGGGTTCATTGCATTTTGTCCGTGTTGATTTGGCGGTAAGGTTTTCCTGAGACTCGATTCTCAACCGAGTCAAAGTAACAAGTGTTCCATAAGTAACCGTTCGGAGCGGGGCGTTACATACTACCCCACTGAGAAGAAGTTTCGTCCTCGAAACTTAAGAGATCAAGAAATCAAAGATCGAGGCATCAAGAAGTCAAAGGAATCAGACTCACCAACATCGTGCCCACTAGTGTCGCGTTCTATATTCAGCTGATACACCCGATCCCTTCTGGGTTGATCATCTTGCTCATTAGCTGGGGCAAGGGCGGGGTTCTGATTCTGTCCACGTCCGACATTCTCGTTGCGGTCACGTGGCGTGGGCCTCTTGGTCGGACAATTTCTAAGAAGATGGCCCTTTTGGCCACAACCGAAGCATTCCTCATTAGCAACACAACAAGTTTCCACTGCGTGCCCTTGCTTGCCACAATAGCTGCATTCAAGCCTAGGACGCTGATCGCCCTCTGTCTTCTTCTCCCCATCTTGTTATCTTTTAGCAGGTGGGTTCCGATTTGTTGATGCCCTTTTCGCAGCCCTTGGTGGTACGAACTGTTCATTTTACACCGCTGCTTTGAAGGCCTTAATGTATGATGTACACTCCCGATTCATAACATCCTTTCTCTGGTCATCGTTTAGGCCCTTTATGAATCGGTGTGTACGGGCCCATTCGTTTGGAATCAATGAGCTAGCGAACTTAGCAAGCTTGGAGAACTCAGATTCATAGTCCTCGACGTACTTGCTCCCTTGCTTAAGTTCGGTAAACTCGTCTTCCTTTCTCTGTCTGACTGCAGGTGGAAGGTATTGCTCCTAGAATGCTTCTTTGAACATTCTCCAAGTGATTTTGCTGTTCGGGCGCTTTGTGTCAAGATCCAGCTTCTTAATCTGCCACAAATTGTGTGCTCGTAACCGCAGCTGCATGACTACACACGTCACCCTCTTGTTCACAGGTATCCCAGCAAATTCGAACAAGTCCTCTAAATTGGTGACCCAGTCCATCACCTTATCCGGCGCGGTCCTGCCCTCAAACACCGGAGGGTTCAACTTCAGGAACTCAGTACCTTTAAAGATAGATTTTCTGACCGCCTGTTGAGGCTCATCATCTTCTGCTAGGCCTGTTTCTCGAGGCGTAGGTGCGGCTGGCACAGGTGTCGTGGCGGTTCCCGATGCACTTCTATTGGCGACCATGGTCGTCACTATCTGAGTCAAGGAGTCCAATTGCTTCTGTTGTGCTACGGATCGAGCATTTGCCCGTTGTTGCTGAGCCTCAAATCGATCATGTTGTGCATTGAATCGTTCTTGCTTTTCAAACATGCCAATCAGCCTATCGATTTGTTTATCGTTCACGCTAGCAGCGCGCGATGCCCCTGGGTTACCTGTTTTAGTCATCTTGCTGCAAAAAAGAGTAGCTTGCATTAGTCTCATAATGTATTATGGACTTATTGTATGAGACGTTGGGTTTTCATACTCTTAGGGACATTAACACCTTCAATTTACTTATATAGATTTGCAACCATTTTCGAAATTTGGGACTTTTTGAAACCGTTTGAAAACTTATATCATTTTCAAAAATGATATTTATAGAGGCCAAGGACGTAAAGCCGTGCTCTGATACCACCTGGCGTACCCCGGTTCCGTAAGGGGCCGATCGTCCTCGCTTGGTCCCTACGGAACCGATCGTCCTCGCTTGGGCGCGATGTGCAAGCCTAAGTTGCGCTTGCACCAGGCAAAGTACCTGCACAAGACACAAGTTAGACGAAAATATACATATATAGGCACATAATAAAATGCAGAGAACCAAAGTTGAACACATTGATATGAACACAAAATACTTTCTTTTATTGAATACTAGAAGATTTGGATTACAAAGTGCTTGCTTGGCTGAGTTACAAAATATGCCTTAGAAGACTTACAACTCTTTTTACATTTCCAAAACTAGCCACAACGCCCACACATTACATCCTTTTAGTAGGACCAAAATATCAAAACATCTAGCAGAAGAGGAGTTGCTCACTGGAGAGAAAAGCTAAGGAAGCAGCACGAGCACGATCCCTCAGAAGGTTGCGCTAACACTAATTCAGAATGCTTGCCAAGCTCTCGCATCCAGTACCTGGATATTTGCCCACAAACATGGGTCAGTACTACCACATGTACTGGTGAGCGACCGTGGCCAAACTCATATAGAAATTCACACTAAGTAAGAATGTGAAGCTAGCATTATTAGGTGATCTTTCTAGTTGTCTAGTTTCTTTTAACAATTTATGCTAGAAAATATAGACGATAGATAGCATATGCATATGATAAATCTTACCCATGGCCGAGCGGTTATCCCTGCAGCAGACACACAAGTTAGCAATAATTTGCATATATGTATAAAACTCATGTGTCTAACTGAATTGGCAACAAGTGTTAGGTATGCAAGAAGGTATACCTAGCATGCGACCTAACTATATGGTGGTCCATGGGAAAATCCATGAATAGCAGCATCTGGGACTACAAGTCCAGGCTAACTATTAGACAGGACAACCCCCAAATCGCGATGACTACAAGCCTCAGGGTGTTTCGATTATCTCCTCCAGGACGAACGATTCCCAGTGCCCCAGGAACCGTTCGAGAGATCGGTACCTTGTGCACAAGTTGTCCAAGACCGATGCGATGAATGCATTTCTATCAGAATAAATAACATTTCATATGCAACAGTTGAACAAAAATGCATCAATCGGGACTCTCTTTTCGATAGAGCCTTAGCTCTTCAATATGTCATATCCATCATTTCAAACGATAAGGAGTCGAGTATCAGTTCTCTTAAACGAGTTCAAGGCAAATTCTATGTTTCAAACAGTATAGTTCTTTTAACAGGAAGCAAGAAGATAACAATTCTATAAACTAACATGCAAATTCTATCTTTTCTTTAGCATATCTTGTTAGTGAGTTAACATTTTACCAAAGAGACATGCAATAATCAAGTGAACTAGAGATTCTCTTATTTAGACGTGCAGTCTTAAGGATTCATCGAAGGGCCTAAGCCACTCACCGAATGAATCGAACGAGAGGATGGGGAAGCCTTATGCAACGATCACTCCTTGGTTATGCGTCCTGAAATTGCAACAATTACTTGCTTAGCATCCTTCGATCTCTTTCCCTTATGATTCGAAAAGAACGCGCAAGCGAGAAAAGCGAAATCATAAAAACCAAGTCAATCGAAAGCAAAACGAAACACAAAGCAACAGAAAACCAAGAAGCAAAGTAACCAACAAAAACTCTTGGACTCATTTCAATAGAAGTCGTTCCATTAATTTGAAGGGTTCATTGCATTTTGTCTGTGTTGATTTGGCGGTAAGATTTCTCCGAGACTCGATTCTCAACCGAGCCAAAATAACAAGTATTCCATAAGTAACCGTTCGGAGCGGGGCGTTACACACGTGACGTTGGAGAGGTGGGGCCGGGTGTGTCCCACATAGCAGGGGGGAGAGAGGGTTGTAAGAAGCTTGTAAGCATTTGGTCGTAAACTTAGCATTATTGATAATAATACTGGTAGTCAGTCCCTCAAAGATATGTTGATTTCGTTTCCTCTGCTCATGCCACACCACCGTACCTAGAATCATCCGTAGTCGCATATATGCTCCTGGTCCTTTGTCTTTTTGAGTTCTGATCTCATTCAAGACTGCAATAGGTCCCTATTTAGCATAGCTGGGAAGTCCAAAGTATCTACAAAGTTTATTCCAGATCTTCCAAACAAAGTCACAACAAAAGAAAAGGTAGTCCCTGGTCTCATCCATATACCCACATAAGCAGCATTTCTTATCCGGGCAGTCCACACCAAACCTGCTCAGATAGTCTATGTCACGTCCCGATTCCGTGAAATCGATAGTCGTCCCCCGGGCGTGATGCCGTGCGGGCCTAGGTTGCACACCGCACACGGCTAAGCTATTTTATTTTGCATAGCGAGCACATATTCAGAGTACGCAGATAAATTGAAACACAGATTTAAAATATGGAAAAGTTCTCTTTTTATTGATAATATGAACATCTATTACAAACTCTTGAACTGAGTCATAAGGTTGCCACACGGGCTTACAAAATGTTGACACAAAATGAGATTGCAGTCTTGTACATTACATCCTTTACTAAACTTCAAAATATAAGACCTCCTGGCGGGATTATGGCCTTTCCTCGGAGCTGCATTGTGTTGAGTCGCTAGCTCCTTGCTTCAGAATACTTCAAAAATGTGGCACGCTCTTGACGCGCCTACAGCTGGACTGGATCAGGGATTGGCTTCTGCTCCTCGCTCGGCTCTCCTTAGTGCGGGGAACCTGTTTCAGTGAGGGTCAGTACATCGAAACGTACTGGTGAAGGCAAGCAAACCCAACTATACTAATCAACACGTTGTTTAGATGAAGCATGCACATTATTTGTGGTATTTCTATCTTGCCTTAGTTCGTTTTACAGCAAGCTTGAGTTTCTAGAAGGATATCCTGGGGGCACGGTCCACTGAATATGGGTTCTTGATTCAATCTATCCCGATCGAAGTAAATCCATAATGAGGATGAGTTCTTGATTCAATCTATCCCGATCGAATGATACCGTCTTGTATTTCTTAGCCACGCTCCCCGAATAGGGGGAACGGGGCACCACAGTCTATAGTGAGTAGTCGGTTACGGATCATCTTATATAGACATAGGGAGTTCTTAACCGCTCCTCCTTTAGTCCAAACCAGTTCTGCCCAGTCCACGTCCGGATTCCTATTCCTGATTTGGTTGAAGGCCTTCCTGTGAGACTCGTCCCACTATTGCGTATTTTTTATGTTCATATCTTGTATATGTGTGCTATTGTTGTATATTGCTTTCTGTAAACCCCCAGATTTTGCAATAATTTTAAATTATGATTTTTTCACAATTTTCTGGAATTTTCTAGGAATTTTCTGTAATTAAATTCAGGGTTTTTAATTATTAAATGATTTTTTATTGTTAATAAATAATATTAAAATATTATAAAAATAATATTTTTGGGTGTAAAATGGAAAACTGGACTTAGGATAATTTTTCTGGAATTTATTGGGCCTCAGACATATTTTTAAATGCCTAAATACTATTTATTTATTTATTGAATTATTATTATTATTATTATTCTTATTATTATTTATATTAGTTCCGGCCCATCGAGCCCAGCCCGCTAGTGCTAGCGGGTCGGGTCGGATCCACCCGCCGCCCGACCCGACCCGAACCGCCTACCCGTTCCCCCTTCTCCTCTGACCGCGTCCCCGGCCACCGCGTCCACCGCCGTCCTCCGCCCTGCCACAGCCACGCATCCCCGTCCTCCGCCCTGCCCGGAGCCCCTCGCCTCGCCCATCCCCTTATAAACCCTCCCCGGCCATCAGCACCGACCGCCACCACCCTAGCCCTAACTCCACCCCTCCCCGCCGTGCCAGCTCCGCCGTGAGCTGCCGCCGTCGCCTCGAGCAGCGTCGCCTCGTCCAGCCACCACCGAGCCACCACCGGCTCCGGCCTTCCACGAGTCGACGAGCACGAGCAGCAGCGCCTCCGGCCATCCCCGCTCGCCCCGCTCCCCGGCGAGCCGCCCTCGGCCTCCCAGCGCGCCGTCGGCCAACGACCAGCCCTCCTCCGGCCGGCGCCCCCGCCGTAGCTTCAAACCCTAACCCTAACCCTAATTCAACTGATTTTGTGTCGACACGTGTCGGACACATGTCGGACACGATTCAGATCCCGGGTTTTTCAGCCAGTTCAGGTGCGTGTATCTTCTTGCTCGTAGCTCGGATTTCGATTCCGCAAATTGCGTTGTGAAGCCTGTATGACCCTCTCGGTGCCCGGACAAACCGTTCGGGGCATCGCGTCCTGTGGTGATCGCACACCGCGATCCAAAAACAGGAAAAACCAGACCCTGTTTTACCCCGGAACTGAGTGCGCCCCACCAAACGGGACGACTTGGTCGCGTGCGGTCTTCACAGATACGTGCACGTCGTCGATACGGACGTGTGAGATTTCGTGGAAGCTGATTCGGGTGTGCGTGCACACCGGAATCAACGCGTATCCGCGGACATCGTTCCGTATCCGACTTTTCTGTAATTCGTCCTAACTTCTTGTACACTCGGCAGATCGAGACGAAACTTGCGCCATCGGACTCGTAGCGATACGCTGGTCCTGTGGATCAAGTTTGGTTCGATTCTGAGAACGTTGACGAAATCGCGTGTCGTGGGCCCCACAGGCCCCGCTCGACGGGCGATTTTGTGTTCGGCTCATCGGAATCCAAATCTGGAAGTTCCGTTGGGTTCGTATCAGCGTTCCTGACCTGTTGACACTAAGTTTGGTGAATTTGGAGACCTTTGACCCGGACACGTTTTTCGGTGCAAAGCGGGCCCACCGGCGGACCCCGTTTTGACCCGAAACTGTCGTTTTTGCTCTTGTCTCCAAATTGGACCCAAGGACAGGCGTTTCTAGCTATTTGACATCTTCTGAGCATGATGGTAATGTCTATTTCAGCTTTTGGATTCATCTCTGGAATTTTTCCCCAAGAGCCAATATTAATCAGATCCAAACAACAGGCAAGTACCTGCACTTCAAGTTTAATCTTTATATTGTGATAATTAATTCCTTGCTCTACTAGTACCATTGATGATTACACGTAGTGTTAGAAATCTGGATTTCATGTCTTGAATACTGGAGTTCATGTCTTGCTTTTCGTGTCGGGTGGGAGAATACTAGGAGGCATGTAGTTTACCCTTTCCCCTGTATTGTCTAATAGCTGTTGGTACACGACTGTCCATCAGCCGAATCTCGATTATATTGTCTAATAGCCGTCTATGACGGCCGGATTAGCCTTATAAACCCCTATATGCCAACTATGTATTCTAAAATAAACACAAGTTCACACACATAGCTTCTTGTCTTGTTATAGTTCTTGCTGGCTGTTGTAGTTTCATTTCCTGTCTCATATTAGTCCTGCTTTCTCATATTCCTGTTTATAACATTAACTCTTAGTATTGTTGTTTCTTGTATGCATATTCTCAACATGATGCTTAGTTAGTTCTTTTCTACTTGTCACAAATATTTAGTTTAAATCTTGTTGTGCATTGTGTACTTTGCTCCTTTGCTGACTGGATCCATTGTTTTAGGCGATGATGAGAACTTTGTCCCCACCTATTATGGCCCCTATGAGGCAGCAGGTGATACACATTGAGGAGCCGGTTCCCACTCAGGAGACTACCTTTGAGGAGGAGTAGCCAGTTAGTTATTATTTTATTTCCTTTCAGCATATACTCGGGTTTGTCCCCGATCTATCTTCTGGCTTTGTATTAACTGTGGATTTGGTTGTCACAGATTAAATATTATGAAATCCCATCATTCTTATTCCTGTGATTATTCTTGCCTGTTCATTATTGTGGATGAGATAGATACTTATTGACCCCAGAAATGACCTAGACAGCGTACTACCGCCGACACTGCGGCGTAGGCTGGACGTGCCCACGCACTCGTGCCCGAATAACCGGGTGCGGGTTGTGACACTTTCCGTATATTTTTTGGGATTTCTCTAGCTGCTATCATATAATTTCTAGATTTGTGAATAGTGTTAACCACTCTTGATATATAACCCATCTCTTTCTCTCTCTTCCCTATTCTTTTACCTTCCCCTCTTTTCATTTTCTTCTCATTTCCTCTCCTCTCCTCCCTATCCGAGAGCAGCCCTGGACCGGTTCTCCCTCCCCTTTCCCTTGGTAGTAGTGGTAGTAGTTAGTGGTGGTTCTTGGCAAGTACATCTTGCCAATGATGGGAACTTACAATTTTATATTATTGTGGATTTTCTTATATTTTATTGGTCTATATTGTGCTCTATAAACTCCTATTCATGTTTACTTCTTGGTATTTTCGGTTTTGATAGCTCGGTTGGACTAGATCTACATTTTTAGTTTAATTGTTCTTGACATTTTTATGGTTTTGATCTCTTAAAACTTGTTGTTTTCCAAAACTAGTTGTTCTATGTGAGAGAGCATCTGATTTCAAGTGATTTAGAACTTTACTTTTTCTAGATTTAAGCTGGAAATAAAAATTTCATGGAGAATATATTTTCATGACTAGGAGCTTTTCCATGACTGAAACTTGATGTTCTGGAACGAAGGAGCTCAATGCGGCCTTCTTTGCATGCGGCCTGGACTCCTCGCTCCAAACTCAGCATGCGGCCATCTTGTTGGACGCATGGCTGAATCTGCACATGCGTCCCTTGCCAAATGCATGAAACTTGAACGAATTTTTTTTCTCTAAGTTTCTAATTATATGCGGACCAGAGGAGCATGCGGCCCACAGGAGCATGCAGCCAAAATTGTCTATGCGGCCCCGAGCTATGCGTCCCTTTCCCAATGCATGACTCAGCGCCGCCTTGGCACGATTTCCTCTGAATTTGTCTTTTCTTCTCTGACACGTTTTATTGGCCAGTCACTTCTCTGATACGCTTTATTGGCTAGTCACATCGGTCACTTCTCTGACACGCTTTATTGGCTAGTCACTTCAGTTACTTCCTAGTCTTGTATTTTTTTCGTCACTCAACCCTTGTTCCGAGGAATGAACCTTGTCTTGATCAATACAGTCAGCTTCCTCCATACGTCCAGTTTGATGCATGCGGCCAGTTTATCCATTCAACCTGTTTCTTGCCTGCTGCCAGCTCATCTCCTGCACTTCTAGCACTTATAGTAGCAATGTTTTCCTTTGTTATATGTTCTCTTATGGATTATTTACTTTTTGTGCTTGGCCCATTTAATTAAATTCACATGATGCATGTTATTTCTAAATTGCTTATAACTTGGATTCTACACTTACCAGAACATGGAATACCCAGAACATGGAATATAATGGCACTGTTAAACTGAGAACTCCCGGCACTTGACTTGTACTAAATGAACTTGATTCATGACTCCAAATACCTGACATGTACTGATAAACCTGATAGTGGCTCGACGTAGCTCACTCCTGACATGCTAGAATCTCCAGAACTGAAATGCTTGTAATGATAAGATAAATTTTTGTGGTTGATTGCTTGTCCATATCCTGATTGTACTTGTCAAGCTATTATTCAGTCTTGCCTCATGTCTAAGGCAGATTCCTGAGCACCACGGTTATGAATCCTTGATAACTTGCCTAAGTTAATAACTAGAATACTTATCTAGAAGCATCTAGAGAGATTTCCTGGCTACATGCAATTCTGGTATCCCAGAGACACCTGATGGATTTGGAGCTCTCCGTCGAGACGGGCACACTTCCAGTACACAGTCGAGTGTTACAATTTACCTAAAAAATACTTCATATTTAATTAATCTATGCTATGTACTCTTACGTCTGGATAACCCGGATAGTCTGCAGGGTATGTGGTTGTATGGAATCTCAACTGCATTTGTTAGTAAGCAGGATTGTTATAACCCTAGTTAGTTAATGGTAGTAATCCAGTAGCTCTAAATTGAGGCCGTGATAAAATCTCTGGGCTTTCTCGAGATCATTGGGTATCAGGACGGCACCAAATCTGCTAAGGCGGCTGAACTCCGCGTCATAGGCGTCAACAGTCATATTTTCCTACTCTAGATGTAGGAACTGGGAGTACAGGGCATTTCTGACTGTAGCTGGAAAATACTTCGCATTGAAGTACTCTAAGAACTGTTCCCAAGTCTGGTTCTTGCCTACACTGCGCTCAATAGAATCCCACCAGTGATGGGCATTGCCTTTTAGTTGGGCCCTCACTGCGGTCATCCAAATGTCTGGATGCAGTTGTGAAGCCTCTAGTAGAATCTCCGTGTTGGCGACCCAATCGGAGATCTGTTCTGCAGTCTCATTGCCTGAGAAAGTATCTGGTCCCATATGTCGGAACCATCTAACAGTGCCACCTGTCTGGGCTGGTGGAGGTGCTGGTACTGGTGCTGTGACAGGTGTCCTCTCTAGTACTGCCATCAAACTCTGTCTCAACGTCTCGATCTGATGCCACTGTGCTTGCATCATAGTCTGAAAGAACTGAAGCATCTGTGGCTGTCCATCTAGCTGTGGCATCTGGGGTGGATAAGGTAGAGGTGGTGGTAGTAGAACCTCTGGCTGTGTGGTAGGTGTCTCTTCAGATGTCGGCCTCTCAATTTGCGGCATTGGTGTAGCTCCTGAGGTCTGTCCCTCAAAATGCTACATGGGAATCGTCTGGAAAGTCTGTCCCTCGGGCTGCGGTATAGGATCCCCCTGAGAAGTCTCGTGCCAATGTATCAGCGGGGTCTGTAGCGGGGGTTGCCCTTGGGGTACCTCCTCTCTTTGGGTGGTGTTGTCTGGCACTGTGGCACTGGGTGCTCCTCGTTTACTGCGTAAGTTCATCTTGCTGCAAAAGATAGGACTTCATTAAAAAAGGACGGAATCAAACAAACAAGATACAGATATTTAGAAGTAACCCGAAGGAAGTTCAAAAACGTAATCAGAGTGGATGAGACCTAGTAATTTCTATCCTATTGTAGGCTCGCTGGGCATGTTATCATACCACAAGCGATAAAGTAGACCTGCATGGGCCACCACTAAAACCATGTCACACCCCAGTCCCAAAAGTACACGAGACCAGGTCACGTGGCAATAGCCAGCTGTCACGTCTCCGTAGATATCCCAATTTAATGGATCCTAACGAAGAGTGCTACGCTGTCCTAAATACTAACATGTCCCATATAAATCAACAGCAGGTAATCTAATCTCATCCACAATATAAACAACAAGAATGTACTAAATATAAATGCTGGAAGATAAACGCCAGTCTCAAAATATCATAGTACAACCAAGAATGTCTGGTGGGAACAAACCCACTACTATGACAAAATAAAAGTACTGAAATGATAGATAAAAGAGTAATGACTAGGGCATCGGCTGTCTAGATAATGATGCTCTCAATCCTAGGCAGAAGGCCTACCAAGTGATCACGGAAACTCTGACGGTAACACCTCTAGCTCCTCTGCGGTAGCGAACCTCGTCTCCTGTCCTGGGCCGTACACTGTGGGCGAATATGCCTCGTCCAAATCTGGAAAGGTACCAGGTCCTCAGAGGGACGTAACAAGATACATAAAAGCATGCCATATATAAATACTAAATAAAATAAATACAATAAGGGGTGTGCTAACCATCTAAGTGCATGCAATGTGAGGACAACTGTGAGTATATGGGAAGGTGTAGGCTAGACATATGCTGACGTAATTCACCAGTCGTGACAACCGGCTAGTATATGCCACACATGCCCCCTATAACACGGGCGCAGGAATATAATAACGTCCAACGTTCTATAGAGTGTGGTATCTGTAATATCACCAAGTAACGTCCGACACTCTACAAAACGTGGTATCAGTAATATATATATACGTCTGTATCAGTCCGTCGAGTGCGGTGTCTGTATAAAGGAGTGGGGTGTCCCATATGCCTACTAGTCGTCCTCCCCGCCCAGTGTATATATCCAAGTCGAATACTCGACGTGCATACTCCGTATCTAAATGCCAAGTCTCTACACTAAAATAATCCTGAATTACTTACTAACCGTGATGCACGTCACACGCGCCAATAGCTAGTCGAGCATGTGAACCCGCATCCCAACATAAAATTGTCACCACGAACGTGTAGAAGTGTCAGGTCTTGAAAGATAGCAGAGTATTCTCCAATGGGGTGAGTCAACTACGATCTAGGTCAAGTATACTAATTATCGACGTATCCGTCGACAGCACCCGAGTCAATCTCGGACGCGCACAGTTGTATAAAAGTAAAGCAACAAGAATACAATACAACTTATGCATAATTTAAATTAGACAGTAAATATGGCAAGGTATCTTGCCTGAGTCCTCAAGATGTGAATGCCAATAGCCTGCTCCTGCAGTGTCTCCTGGCTGATCCAATGACCCTAAACATACAATATAATATAGAAATTCTACATCAGACACTAACGCAAAAACATACATAATTTATGACGCCGCTCTTAGGTATTGTCGTAAGATCACGGCTGATCGAATACAGCATCACGTGTGCACGTAGCTAGGGTGTAAACGCGTTCTGTACTCGGTTATCATGTGCCTTGTGTCACGACCCGCACCCGATTTAGGGGCACGAGAGCGTGGGTACGTCCAGCCTACGCCGCAGCATCGGCGGTAGAACGCTGTCTAGGTCAAGTACTATCTAAACAATCTCACGCTAGTATCCAACTCCATAAGGAGACGTGGATAACATAAAATAAATCTAGAAATACTCAATCACAACTACAGCACGATAGGAAAATGAAGAAATAACAGAATACAACACAAGTCTAATGACACAATAATCATACCTGCAATCATTACTTCCAATCCCCAAGTATGTCAGAGCCAGTCTACTAAGGTCACCGTCTGGAAAAATATTTCCAGTCAGGAAGGAGCAAAGTACATCTCTAAATAGCAGTTCTATATAAATGACATAAGCTATGTAGCAGTTCTAGATGGAAACATACCAGATGCATGTATAAGTACGAGAAATGTACAATGAGAGAAGTACTGGAAATACTGTAAGTAAATGCAGGAAAAGAAGCAATATGTCAATGAGCAAGAGTTCTATGACTAAGTGTGTGAATACTAGCTTCAACATGTGATCGGCTTGGGAACTTGATCAGGCTGGTTACATGTGATTAGCTATGGTTCATATAAAGTCAGGCTAACCGTTGGTTAGCTATGGTTCATATAAAGTCAGGCTAACCGTTGGTTAGCTATGGTGCATGTAGAGATCAGGCTAATCACACGTAACAGCTATGGAGCATATAAATGGTCAGGCCGCACCCGACGTGAGATGTGGGGTGAGCTATGGTGCATATAAAGTTGGGTATGATCACATATCTACGCTAAAGTACTCCCCAAACCCCCGACTGGTATAGTAGATCCAATCATGGTACGCTATGGCACAGGATTTCCTAGGAAGGTAGCAAATCTCCCCGGGAATCAGTGTCTGTACATGCACAAGATATCAAGGAAACAAGTCTTGTACAAGCTACACCATAAATAAGGAATAACATCTCATGACGAGATCCGTGTATACCAATCCGTGTAACCAATGTGTCAAGAACATGGATATTTACACTAGATACAGTGAACATAGGAGATATCATAAATTAGAAACTAATCAGAGAATGTACTCGCCTTTGGTCCTTAGCTGGTAAACCAATGTCCTGTCCCAGAGTATCGTCTGGAGGAACCAACAGTCCTAAAAATATATCAAATACAACATTTGCATCAGGTGCTACACTAACACATCACAAATACATGAACTCAGGGGCTCTATCAGGTATGGCACTAGTCAACTAGGGTCACCTAGTAATTTACCAATTAATCATATTATCAATAAATAATTTAATATATATATATATAATTATTCCAAAGTATACAGAATAGGTATAACTGTATGTACATAAGCGGAAATATATTTTATTTATGTGAGAAAATATACATCACTCATACCTATAGACTAGTATACATGTACCAAATACATATTAACTTATATTATATATACATACATACATACCAAAATAATACTATACTATATACAGGTAATATACCAAAATATGTTTTACAAGTACATATATATCGATACAGTTTTTATATATATATGTGTATACTATATATATATATACCAAAAATATGTTTATACATGTTTATATATATAGGTACACATATTTATACCAAAATACGGTTACATATACATATATACCAATATACATTTATTTATATTTAAATACTGAAACATACATTAATACTTAGTATACCAATAAACGTATATAATATATATATAAGTGTCTATTAGTAATTTACAAAAATACGTATCTGTGTATATACACTAGTAGATGTATATACATATATACTTTTTATACCAAAATACATATTTGTATATATATCAATCAAAAATCCTTATACATAATACATAACTAAATTATAAACAATAAAACTAATATGCATATATATATATTACCAAACTTATTATAGAAAATTACTAAACTAATTTTTATAAATTAAAACAGTAAAACTAATCATGTTGTATTTACTAAACTAGTTACGTGAATTTACTAAGTTAATTATATGAATTTACTAGACTAATACATATTAATAAAATCAATTTATATAAATAACCAAATTACATATTAATATAAACTAATTATGTTAATATAATCAATTTACATATTATATAAAATAACTAATTATATATATACTAACAGATTATATAATTTAATTAAACTAGTTATAAATTAACTAAACAAATTATTAATTTACTAAACTAATTAACTAATTTACTAAACTAATTAACTAAACTAAAAATAACTAAACTAATTTGATTATATTACAAATGAAATTACTCACTAACTAATATAATTTACTAATTGATTAATTTAATTTAATGATTAATTACTCACTGATTGAACAATTAACTAATCTGATTATAAATAATTTATAAACTAATTATATGCTAATTACAAACTAATTATATACTTAATTATAACTACCCTAATTCCTTCATTCTGAGAAACGAAAGGAAGCAGAGAAAGGGGAGGCTCACATCGAGGTTCTCCGGCGTCGGCGCGGGGCTCGCCGGGGTCGGCGCTCGTCTCGGCGGCGGCTGTTCTCGGCGGATCTCGGTTCGAGGAGACGGTCGGCGGCTGTTCGAGGCCAGCGGCGGGCTGAGTTCGAGGGCAGGGCGGCTTCGACTCGGCGGTGGCGGCTTCGACTCGGCGGTGGTGGTCTGTTCGAGGGCAGGGCGACTTCGACTCGGCTCGAGACAGCGGCGGCTGCGTCTGGTCTCTGAGCTCGACGCGGCGGTGGCTGGATCTGCAGCGGCGCTCACCGGCGGCGGCCTGATCTAGGGTTAGGGTTAGGGTGCTGACTGTCAGGGGGTCGTGTCCGGGCTGCCGGACACGGGGATGGTGTTGTGTACGTGTCCGGGTTGGACACGAGGGTGGTGCTCTGTGGAGGACGTGTCCGGGGCAGGACACAGAAATCTGATGTACTGTGGGCGTGGGGGTTGTGTCCGGGTGTGTCGGACACGGAAATCTGTTTGTAAAATTGTAACCGGACACAGGAAGTGAATGGATACGGTGGGACACCCGGGGTCGGACCCGAGGCCATCACGGCTGACACGGTGATGCTGGACACACGGACACGAGCACACAAAATGGTGGTGGCTGTGGGAATTTGTGAAGGCTAGCTAGGGTTTCTAGGGAGATGTGAGAATGAGAACTTAAATAGGGAGGAAGGGTGTGGGATAAAGGGTTGCGGGTTGGCCCAATAATGAATGGCCCAGAATTAATTATAAAAAAATGGGTTTCTCATGTGGGAAAAATGAGGGTGTGGGCTAGTTAATAGAAATGGCGACTTGTAAAATTAAAGAAACAAAGGTTATAATTTCAGAAAATATTTTTAGGAAAGCTAGCTAATTTTCAATTAGCTACTAATTAATACATTTTGCAAAATCTTAGAAAGTATGACATTTATTTATTTACTATCCCAATAAATAAAAATTTATTTTATTTTATCAACTAGTCTTTTAAATAAATATTTAGTTAAAACAATAATTTTTATAATTCAAGCCAATAAATATTTGAAACTAGAAATATATATATTATTATTTATGTACTTATTTTATAAGAAAGCGACATTTATGAAAAATGATTTTTATAAAAGATTTTTAAATTACCTTCTATAATCAAACATCGTTCAAAATCAAATAAAAATTTTCAAGGAGAAATATTTTATAAAACTTGATATTTTAAAATAAATAAAAATCTAATTGTTTTGGAAATTGGAAATCTGAGGTTACACCTTGAAACAATAATTTTGAGTTACGGTTGACAACGATTTCTGTTCTGTGCAAACACATGTCCTTGGTTTCTATGTTCATCATACTTGGTTTATGTCCAGGTGTTCGGGTGAAAAACTAGTCCTTGATGTCAGGTCTCATGATTTAGGTATTTGCTAGTTATTTAACAAATTCTAAATCCTGTTAATTATCATACCAGCATGTATATAATTAGGGTTTAATTAGGTTTGTGTCCAAGACCACAATTCTTGACACGACTACACGACGATACGCGATTATACGATAGTATCATGAAGAAACGGAGAATGTAGGTGGTTACCTCGACGTGGCTGCTTGGATAGAGCCTGTGCTCGTCGAAGGTGCGTACTCCGGTGAGAGGGCGGCTCCGGTCGGCAGCCAGCAAGGTAGCAGCGGCGGTGGCGGCAACTGCAGCAGGTGCGGCAACGGCAGCAGTGGCAGCATCGGCTTGGCGTGCGGCAGTTTGGCGTGCGACGGTGACCGCCGTATGGGGGGGGTTTGTGGGTGGTCGACGGGGTGGTCAGGCAGGGGAGGCCGGTGGTTGAGGTGGTGTCGGGTTGGTTAGGGTGGTGAAGGAAGATGGTTGATGATGGAGGAGGGTGGTGATGATGGTGAAGATGGAGGCGATGGTGTAAGGGGTAGTCCGGCGTCGAGGGGGGGGTACGGGCGGCCTAGGCTACGGTGGTGGCGGCCTGACGTTGGTGGTGGAGTTAGGAGGTCGGGAGATGGTTGATGATTGCTCGGTTGGATGAAGGGTGGTGGCTCGGCTAGGGTTTGGAGATGGTGATGGTTTTGTTTGTGTTTTAGGGTTTCCATGTATAAGAAATATGTATTTATATAGGAAATAAAATTTGGAGGCGGGCCTCGAGGTTTGGGCCGACCAGGGTTCATTGGAGTGGGGGCTGGTCCACATGAAAGTGTTCATGGGCTGGGTCAGGTCCTGTTTGAGGTGCAATTGGCCATAAATTAATTAACTAGATTAATAATTAACTGTGCAAGGCAAAAATTAATGGGCATTGCGCAGCTAAGGTTACACCATGGTCAGAGGGGTAGTCTGGCATGTCTAAGAGATGCTCGTAACCTTGGGTGGAAGATAACTACTGGGGTGGTGCTCCAACCTCGTGACAACGGCAAGGTATATTAAGACATATAATTGTCGCATATTAATTCTAGTTAAATTCAAATAGATCCTAGTCTCTCGCTTTTAATTCAAATTAATCCTAAACTGGTCGAGGGGGTTTACAGTGCTATATGCCATCTCGTCCACTACAATAGACTACATAATTAGAGTTCAGCCATTGGAAAGAATGGTATGCAGCAAAAGAACAATAAGTGCTACACGCCATCTCGTCCAGTACAATAGACTTACACTAGAGTTCCATCCGGATCGGATCGGTCCCAGTGCCCTGCTGACCATCCGTGGAACTATACCTCATTTTCGAGTTGTCCGCGACATGCAGGTCTCTAGGGTTGTCCAAATTCACATCTTCAACAAGACAATCCATAACACGAGTACAATCTTTTAATTTTCGCTTTGAACGAGCATTGCTCCACGAGCTGGGATTCATGACTTTGCTTGACAAGATTCTCGTTCAGAGGTAAACTTGATGTGATTTGAGTTCAGTATTCACTTGCCTTGATGCATGCCCCTAGTTCAGGGATTGCCTTTGGTGACCTAACGGTCCCGGATACTTGCAGGTTCAATTGCACAGAAGAGCTATTTGATAGTCTCCTAGCTAACTAGAATGCATGCACGATACGAATAACATTAGACATTTGTAAGAAGGCAAGCATGCATTTCTAAGGAACTCAAGCAAACACATTTGGCTCGGGCCCGAAGGTAAACCGAGAGGTAAAACCGTAAGGGACTTTTCGAGCTACAAGATCTAGGATAGCATGCGAGGGTCTGAATATGAACAATATTTTATTTCCATGTTCTAGCACAAGCAATACAAGTTGGGATTATTCCCTTAGCTAGGTGCATTGGATTCTTATTAGCATGCAGGGGGTGATTCACCTAGCGACTAGCATGTATCGTTCCATATTTTATGTGTTCTGGCTAAGTAAAGACAAGTTCACCGTAGCCACCCACCTCAGCGATGATTCACCTCGGTTGAGCGATACGTCAAGCGAGCCTCTGAAATCCTAAGCCGGAATCCTGTAGGGACACGTCTAGATATCCTTTGCCTCAAACGAGTATTCTCGCCTAAGCAAAGCGGGTCAGAACTTTGCACTTTTGCCGTTTGAATCGGCAGTCCGCTTGAATGGAATAGGGTGCTACAGGCACGTCCTGATCGTGCCTTATTTTGAAGTATTTTGAAGACCCAGGAGCTAGCAAAATTAACTGATGTAGCTCAGAGGAAAAGTCATTATCCCGCCTGGAGGTCCCTTATTTTGAAGTTTTAGTAAAGGATGTAATGTACATGGTAGCTATCTCATTTTGTGTCAAATTTTGTAAGCCCGTGCGGCAACCTTCTGACTTGTTCAAGAGTTTGTAAAAAGATGTTCATTATCAATAAAGAGAACTTTTCAATGTTTCAACTTTGTGTCTCAATTTATCTACGTACTTTGAATATGTGCTCGTTATGCAAAAATACCTTAGCCTTGTGCAGTGCGCAACCTAGGCCCGTACGACGTCACGCCCGGGGGATGACTATCGATTCCACGGAATCGGGGCGTGACACTATTGTGGTGGTAGAGGAGGTCCTCTCTGCTGTCCCGCTGGTGGTCTCGCGGGTGCTCTTTGTGCCTGTGCTCCGCCCTGAGCTGGACGAGTTGGAGCTTTAGGACAAGCCCTCAACTAATGGTCTCCTGATCCGCAGAATAAGCACTGGCCCAATCTCATCCTGCATGCATCCCATCAATGTCCCTGCTTCTTACATAATATGCAAGAAATAGCTGGCCTCTAGATCTGGTATATCTGATGTGCCAGTGCTCTAGCTGGTCCATGATATTGCTTCCTCGGCTGCTGGAAGTGCCTCTGGTGCTGCTGATAAAAATGAGGCCACTTTATTGGACCCGTGTTGGTACTGGATCCTCCTATGTCTCTCAACCTCTTAGAACCAAGCTCTAGATCATCCTTTGCCCGTTGTGCCTTTCTTAGGATCTCCTCAAAAGTAGTGGTATGATCTCCATTCGTATGTGATTTGATCTCCCTATTTAGGCCCTTCCTGAACTTTCTGGCTCTTCCTCTAGGGTTCTGCCCCTCCACAAAATGGCCTAATCTGTAATACTCTGGCGCATACTCATCCACCGTCATACCTCCCTGAACGAGGAACTGAAACTGGCTCTCTAAAGATGTCATAGCCACATCTGGAAAGAACTTCTCCTTGAAGAGCTCTTTGAAATCTTTCCAAGTAAGTCCTGGTACTGATATCCTGTGATCCGTCCTGAACCAAGTTAATGCAATATCGAACATCATGCTCCCTGCGGCCTCTACCTGCAACCTCTCAGGAATCTGCGCCAGCCGCAGGTTCCGCTCAATGTCTTCTATCCAATCATCAACATATATAATCCCTTTAGTGCCTTTAAAGTCCTTCGGCCCCATCCTCTTGAATTCTATAATAGTCTCCGTCCTCGGCTGCTGCTGGGTAAACAGAGGTAGTATCATCTGTGGCTGGACTAAGGTGACTCTCTCGACTGCTGCAAGCACAATCTGATGAGCATTCTTAATGCCCTGCCTCATAACCTCTGATTGGCGCTGCTGTGCCTCCATCACATGCTGAAAGAGCATAAATATCTGCGTATGATCGACTGCGGATGATGGGGGTGGAAGATCCTCTGAAACTGTCGGTGCTGCCCTCTGTACCGGAGGTGGAGCACCTCCGAAAGCTGTTGTGAAAACATCCACCTGGATCGGTGAAGCTGACCTCTGGAATGTAGCTGCTGGAACATCGTCTGTTGGTGCTGCCCTTATAGGCGATGAAGTGACCGACCTCGCAGAAATTGTGCCTGAGAGCTGGGAATGCGTCTGTGGCGGCATCCTGATGATAGATTAAACAAATGAATCATTATTGAGTAAGATACAATATCATCAATAAAGGACATATTTTATCAAAGTAAAGAAAATATTCTAATAGAGAAGGATAGCAAAACTGATATTGGAAGTGTTTTCTTGTTGTGATTGAGTATACTCTTAGCCTAAATCCTATATCCTACAGCAGGCTTGTAGCAGTACTCTAGGTGAGCACTTCTACGATATCGCTCTACTTGCGACTTTAGACCTGCATGGGCCTGTCACGCCCCAGTCCCAAAATACCGAGGGACTGGACATGTGACAATGGCCAGCAGCATGCACCGATGAACAAACCCAATTTTAATGGATCCATCGGGCATACTTAAGCTGTATTACATCAGTCAGGGTTTTACTATTCTCATCCACAGATAAAGACAAAAATATCAGCAAAAGAAATAATAAACAACAACCAGTCAAAGTAAATAAATCGGAGAACAATCCGATATTAAGTCTGTTACAATGTTCTCAGAATCAGGAAATTAAGAGTTTAATTAAACAGGAAATAAAGTCTATTTGCCATAAGACTGAGCATGGCAAAGCAATTGTTCATGAGAAGTCCTCAGCGATCACCTCGTCTTCAGGTTCAGGTACTGCTCCGAGTAGTGCCCCTGTTCCGTACACCTCTGGGTAGACCTCGTCTGCTAAATCTGGGGACATAATCCATTCCAGGTCCTCAGAGGATATAGCAAGGTACAGATAAAAATAAGCCAATATATAATGCAGTGCAGTAATAAAGGAACAACAGGGTAAGAATTTAAACCAGCTAAGTGATAATGTAATTGAGAGTTATTATTCATACTCAGGCTGAGACTACTACAGGATCAGTGTCAAGAAACCATAGCAGTATTTTCTCGAAGGGCCAGTACCGGTGCCAAAGCTCTGTGTTAGAGACTAGGACACATCCAGATTACAATATATATAATATAATCAGCCTTGATATGGTAATACTCTCCCCACCCAATGTAATCTCACGTCACAGATCTCAATATTCATGTTACGCAAGATTAAAACTAATGAAATCAGTCAGGATAAAAGCTAAGCCTGTAAGTTGTATAAGTCAAAAACCTGTATCCTATACAGAATCACCTTGAATAATCAGGAGGATTCTGTCTCATGATCTGTTTCAAGTGTCCTGGGTATACCGTACTTGATATGGCAAGTACTAGAATTATAAATGTCACGATATCCATCTCTAGATGACATTGTCCAACCCCGCGTACGGTGTTGGCACCCGACTATGATCGAACGCTAAGCAAGTCACACGGCCCTAGGGTTGAGCATTTACAACAATCACAAGAAAATAAATCAAGAGAAAATGAATCAATAAACTGTAATTTATGGCAAGGTACACTTGCCTGGGTTTTCGGCTCCAATTGTAGCTCGGGCTTCAGCAGGATTTCCAGGCAGTACTCTGGTTGCTAAAAAAGACATCACCAACAGATCCAGAAAATATTAATCAGCTAAAAATGCCTGTCCTTGAGTCCAAATTGGAGACAAGGGCAAAAACGTCATTTTCGGGTCAAGGCGGGGTCCAGATGTGGGTCGCTTTGCACCGAAAAAATGCGTCAGGGTCAAAGGTCTCCAAATCAGTCCAACTTAGTATCAACAGGTCAGGAACGATGATACGAACCCAACGGAACTTCCAGAATTAGATTCCGATGAGCCGTTCTCAAAATCGCCCGTCGAGTGGAGCCTGTGGGGCCCACGACACGCAATTTTGTCAACGTTCTCAGAATCGAACCAAACTTGGCTCACAGGACCAGCGTATTGCTACGAGTCCGATGGCGTAAGTTTCGTCTCGATCCGACGTGTATACACTAAGTTACAGCGAGAATCAGAAAAGTCGGATACGGGGCGTTGTCCGCGGATACGCACTGATTCCGGTGTGCACGCACATCCGAATCAGCTTCTGCGAAATCCTGCACGTCCGTATCAACGACGCGCACGTATCGATAAAGATCGCACGTGACCAAGTCGTCCCGTTTGGCGGGGCGCACTCAGTTCCGGGGTGAATCGGGGCGTTAGTTTTTCCTATTTTTGGATCGCGGTGTGCGATCACTACAGGACGCGATGTCCCGAGCGGTTTGCACGGGCACCGAGGGGGTCATACAGGCTACGCGATACAATTTACGGAATCAAAATCAGAGTTACGAGCAAGAAGTTATAAGTACCTGAACTGTACTTCGCAGAACCGGGTTTTTGTGTCCGACACGCGTCCAAAAACTAGGTTAGGGTTCACTGTGTCCGGGTCGAATCCTTGCTGTGTCCGTGTCTACTGTTGAATTGTGTCCGACCTAGGGTTCTTCTGGCGGACACGGCGGAGGCGGCCAGGGACTGGGTTGGCCGGAGGCGGGTCGTCGATGCAGGAGGGCGGCGCTGGTGGGAGGCGGCTCAGCTCGTCGGGGTCACCGGAGTTGTCGGGAAGGAGGCGGTGGTGTCTCTGGCCGGAGGCAGCGGGTCAGGGAGGGAGTCGAGGGGAGAGAGGGGAGGTACTGGAGCCGTAGGACCGGGCGAGGCTGGTGCGGTGGAGCTGGGAGGCGACGCGGCAAGGCGGAGAGGGGATTCGGCCGGCTGCGGGTTAGGGCTTTATATAGAGGTCGAGGGAGAGGGAGAGCCGGTCCGGTGAGGGAGGTGGAGAGGTCGTCCGGTGAGGGGAGAAGAAGAGGAGGAGGCGCTGGTGCAGTAAACGGGCGGCGGCGGCCGTTTTCGGCGTTGGAGCGGAAGCTGTAAGGTCGGGGGAGAGGAGAGGACTGTAGCAGCCGGGTCGGGTCTACGGATCCGGCCCGATCCGAAAAGAAATGCGGGTCGGGTTCGGGTCTATGGGTCGGGTCTGGGCTGGACCCGGATCCGACCCGATAAGAAATTTGGTTTAAAAATAAACCCGGTTTGGTTCAACTTGGTTTGGTTTGGTTTATTTAATAAAAACCCGGTTTATTTTGGTTTAATTAATTAAATTAGTATTTAGGGCTTTAAAAATCCATCCGGGGTCCAATAAATTCCCGAAAAATTATCCTATGTCTGGTTTTCTATTTTACACCATAAAATATTATTTTTATAATATTTTAATATTATTTAATAACAGTTAAAAATCCTTTAATAATTAAAATACCTTAATTTAATTAGAGAAAATTCTCAGAAAATTCCAGAAATTCCAGGAAAATGTAAAAATCTAAAAGTTAAATTTTTCTAGAAAAATCAGGGGGTTTACAATCTATCCCCCTTAAGAAGATTGCGTCATCGCAATCAAAGAATAACCGGTCAACAGAGATGACACGGTTTCCAATTTTATTCGAATCACAATACAATAAAGAAAATTAAGGTTCATGGCTTGAACACATAGGAAAAAATCATTTCCCTAAGTAGAAGTTATGCAATATCCTAAATGTGGGAAATCTAGAAAATTACAGTTTTAGAAAAGCAGGTTATCTTTCAAAACTTATCAGGTTAACATTTATAAAACATTCTGAATTATTGGCAAGTTCAAAATTACTAGGTTAATACTAAGTTATCAATTATTAACAGGTTAAAATTATCAGGTTAAGTCTGGGGTCACGAACCAGCAGGCACGAACTACAGAAATGCTAGAAACGGAACAATTATAAAGACTTACGCGCATTAGCAACTCCATGGTTCTGCGCGTCTCCCACAGTCGTCACGAAAACTTGGCCGCGTCCTTGAGGTGGTGCTCTCTGCTGTTGCTGGGCTTGCTGGTAGGGTGCTGCTTGAAATGCCAAGGGTGGCCTTGGTTGATGTCCTCCTGGTGCTGGTAGAGCTTGTTGGTTTGCCCTTGGTGCTTCTCTACGCTCAGGGCAGTCCCTCACTGCATGCTGTCTGGATCCGCAACCTAAGCACAGTCCTAACCTGCGTCGACATTCCCTGGCGATATGGCCTGATTTGCCACAGTAGTGACAAGTAGAGAGGACTATCACTTGTGGTGTAGCTGCTTTCTGCTGTTGCTGTAGGTGAGGCCTCTTTGCAGTTTTTTCTTGTGGTGCTTTGGATGTTGCTGATGGGGAAGGCCGCTTTAGACTGGTTTCTCTCCTGGTGACGCGCTCCATGCGTCGAGCTGCAGCAAGGACGTCCGAGTATGAAGTTGGTACGACGGATCCAATCAGTTTCTGTAGCTCGATGTTGAGTCCGTCGAAAAACTTCTCGGCCTTCTCTACTTCTGTCGGGATCAATGTTGGAGCGAAGCGACTTAGACGAATGAACTCGGCATTGTACTCTTCCACCGTCATAGCTTCCTGAGTGAGGCGATTAAACTTGTCCCTCAGTTCTGATCGAGCGATAACCGGTATGTACATCTCCTGGAAGAGTCTGGAGAACTCTTCCCAAGTAACTCGGTCTGGTCCGAGCCTGGTCTCCTCGGATAGCCACCAGTGATGAGCATTGTCCGTCAATTGTATTCTGACGGCAGTCATCCAACGTTCCTGTGGAAGCTCAGCTGCTTCTAATTGATGCCGAATGTTGGTGAGCCATTCATGAACTTCTGTTGGTCCCTCCTTGCCAGAGAAGGTACGGGGCTTCAGTTGTCGAAAATCAGTGATAGAGCCCGTCGGTTGCCGTCTAGCTGGTAGGTTGGCCTGCTCCAATGCATTTACTAGACTGTTCCTCAAGTACTCAGCTTCGCGACGATGGGCCTCAGTTTGGACTTGTTGCTGAGCTTGCATCATTGCGTAAAACATCTGGAACATCTGCTGTCCGTCCATTGCTTGCCCTGGTGGAAAGACAGGCATCTGTGGAGTGAACTGGGGCAGAGGTGGAATGTCATCACGCCGAAATCTAGAAGATTGTGGATCTGCTTGTCTGCTTCAGTGAGTAGAGGGATCTCCACTCAATAGCGTCACTTCATCCCCTCCGTAGGTGGCTTCAGCACCTATTGGTGTTCTTGCTGGAGTTCCGTCGCTTTCTTGTGAATCAATTACTCTGCATCAAAAATAAACTATAAGAGGCGCACAGGAGTCAAGGCAAGATGCAAGTCGAAAATTAGTCGAATACGATACAGATATCAAAAATAATTCAAGCAAGTGGATGAGATTCTAAAAACTGATCATATTCTTATTGCAGGCCTGTTCGGTCCCTAAGTTGAAACCGAACAATTTAGTCGTTGACCTGCATGGGCCACCACAAAAACCATGTCACGCCCCAGTCCCAAAATACCGAGGGACTGGACACGTGGCAATGGCCAGCAGCATGCACCGATGGACAAACCCAATTTTAATGGATCCATCGGGCATACTTAAGCTGTATTACATCAGTCAGGGTTTTACTATTCTCATCCACAGATAAAGACAGAAATATCAGCAAAAGAAATAATAAACAACAACCAGTCAAAGTAAATAAATCGGAGAACAATCCGATATTAAGTCTGTTACAATGTTCTCAGAATCAGGAAATTAAGAGTTTAATTAAACAAGAAATAAAGTCTATTTGCCATAAGACTGAGCATGGCAAAGCAATTGTTCATGAGAAGTCCTCAGCGATCACCTCGTCTTCAGGTTCAGGTACTGCTCCGAGTAGTGCCCCTGTTCCGTACACCTCTGGGTAGACCTCGTCTGCTAAATCTGGGGACATAATCCATTCCAGGTCCTCAGGGGACATAGCAAGGTACAGATAAAAATAAGCCAATATATAATGCAGTGCAGTAATAAAAGAACAACAGGGTAAGAATTTAAACCAGCTAAGTGATAATGCAATTGAGAGTTATTATTCATACTCAGGCTGAGACTACTACAGGATCAGTGTCAAGAAACCATAGCAGTGTTTTCTCGAAGGGCCAGTACCGGTGCCAAAGCTCTGTGTCAGAGACTAGGACACATCCAGATTACAATATATATAATATAATCAGCCTTGATATGGTAATACTCTCCCCACCCAATGTAATCTCACATCACAGATCTCAATGTTCATGTTACGCAAGATTAAAACTAATGCAATCAGTCAGGATAAAAGCTAAGCCTGTAAGTTGTATAAGTCAAAAACCTGTATCCTATACAGAATCACCTTGAATAATCAGGAGGATTCTGTCTCATGATCTGTGTCAAGTTTCCTGGGTATACCGTACTTGATATGGCAAGTACTAGAATTATAAATGTCACGATATCCATCTCTAGATGACATTGTCCAACCCCGCGTACGGTGTTGGCACCCGACTATGATCGGACGCTAAGCAAGTCACACGGCCCTAGGGTTGAGCATTTACAACAATCACAAGAAAATAAATCAAGAGAAAATGAATCAATAAACTGTAATTTATGGCAAGGTACACTTGCTTGGGTTTTCGGCTCCAATTGTAGCTCGGACTTCAGCAGGATTTCCAGGCAGTACTCCGGTTGCTGAAATAGACATCACCAACAGATCCAAAAAATATTAATCAGCTAGAAATGCCTGTCCTTGAGTCCAAATTGGAGACAAGGGCAAAAACGTCATTTTCGGGTCAAGGCGGGGTCCAGATGTGGGCCGCTTTGCACCGAAAAAATGCGTCAGGGTCAAAGATCTCCAAATCAGTCCAACTTAGTATCAACAGGTCAGGAACGATGATACAAACCCAACGAAACTTCCAGAATTGGATTTCGATGAGCCGTTCTCAAAATCGCCCGTCGAGTGGAGCTTGTGGGGCCCACGACACGCGATTTTGTCAACGTTCTCAGAATCGAACCAAACTTGGCTCATAGGACCAGCATATTGCTACGAGTCCGATGGCGCAAGTTTCGTCTCGATCCGACGTGTATACACTAAGTTACAGCAAGAATAAGAAAAGTCGGATACGGGGCGGTGTCCGCGGATACGCACTGATTCCGGTGTGCACGCACATCCAAATCAGCTTCTGCGAAATCCCGCACGTCCGTATTAACGACGCGCACGTATCGGTAAAGACCGCACGTGACCAAGTCGTCCCGTTTGGCGGGACGCACTCAGTTCCAGGGTGAATCGGGGCGTTGGTTTTTCCTGTTTTTGGATCGCGGTGTGCGATCACTACAGGACGAGATGCCCCGAGCGGTTTGCACGGGCACCGAGGGGGTCATACAGGCTACGCGATGCAATTTACGGAATCAAAATCAGAGTTACGAGCAAGAAGTTACAAGTACCTGAACTGTACTTCACGGAACCGGGTTTTTGTGTCCGACACGCGTCCAAAAACTAGGTTAGGGTTCACTGTGTCCGGGTCGAATCCTTGCTGTGTCCGTGTCTACTGTTGAATTGTGTCCGGCCTAGGGTTCTTCTGGCGGACACGGCGGAGGCCGCCAGGGACTGGGTTGGCCGGAGGCGGGTCGTCGATGCAGGAGGGCGGCGCTGGTGGGAGGCGGCTCAGCTCGTCGGGGTCACCGGAGTTGTCGGGAAGGAGGCGGTGGTGTCTCTGGCCGGAGGCAGCGGGTCAGGGAGGGAGTCGAGGGGAGAGAGGGGAGGTGCTGGAGCCGTAGGGCCGGGCGAGGCTGGTGCGGTGGAGCTGGGAGGCGACGCTGCAAGGCGGAGAGGGGATTCGGCCGGCTGCAGGTTAGGACTTTATATAGAGGTCGAGGGAGAGGGAGAGACGGTCCGGTGAGGGAGGTGGAGAGGTCGTCCGGTGAGGGGAGAAGAAGAGGAGGAGGTGTTGGTGCAGTAAACGGGCGGCGGCGGCCGTTTTCGGCGGCGGAGCGGAAGCTGTAAGGTCGGGGGAGAGGAGAGGACTGTAGCAGCCGGGTCGGGTCTACGGATCCGGCCCGATCCGAAAAGAAATGCGGGTCGGGTTCGGGTCTATGGGTCGGGTCTGGGCTGGACCCGGATCCGACCCGATAAGAAATTTGGTTTAAAAATAAACCCGGTTTGGTTCAACTTGGTTTGGTTTGGTTTATTTAATAAAAACCCGGTTTATTTTGGTTTAATTAATTAAATTAGTATTTAGGGCTTTAAAAATCCATCCGGGGTCCAATAAATTCCTGAAAAATTATTCTATGTCTGGTTTTCTATTTTACACCATAAAATATTATTTTTATAATATTTTAATATTCTTTAATAACAGTTAAAAATTCTTTAATAATTAAAACACCTTAATTTAATTAGAGAAAATTCTCAGAAAATTCCAGAAATTCCAGAAAAATGTAAAAATCCAAAGATTAAAATTTTCTAGAAAAATCAGGGGGTTTACAGGGCCACCACTAAAAATTTGTCACGACCCGCACCCGGATATTCGGGCACGAGTATGTGGGTACTTTCAGCCTACGCCACAGCATCGCCGGTAGAACGCTGTCTGGTCAACTCTACTATCTAAATATCTCAAACAATATATACCTGTCAATCATCTCAACTCCAAACGGAGAAACAAATTGGTATCTGATAAATTTAAACTATACTCAATCACAATGCAACTAAGGAAGATACATATAAGCACGATATGGAATAACGAAGGAAAATAATCACAATACAACCACAAGTCTGAAATAATATATACATGCCAATAAACTCAATAACAGTCTAATACAAGTCTAAAAATAATAATCTAAATCTCCTCAGACTCTGGTACTAAGTCTTCCTGCTTTAAATGAATAACCTCTAATGGGATGCCGTCCTGCGGTCCATAGTATGTGGGATACTGGTCTACGAGCAAATCATCTGAAAAATATATCCAGTCAGGATTAGAGCAAAGTACATACCTCTGAAAGCAGTGTCAAATACATAATTGAGCATATATAACAGATAATAGAAAAGAATACAAGATAACTAAACAACAGAATGAAATAAACTAGAGTGAACATGTAATGTACTAGAATAAATAACATACAATAGAATATCTGCAATATAATAAAAATAACATAAATCTAGCTAATGTGCCATAGAATACAAGTTCATTATGTGATCGGTTTAGGTTGAACACGAATACAATGTGGTAACTCGATTACACGTGTGATATGCAATCGACATGTACACAAATATAATGGGGCTTGATCACATAATCAACTCCTATTCCTCTATCCCCAACCAATACCAATGGATCCAATTACGACACATCACGAACACGAATATGGGCACACTGAACATGAGTAGTGCGTGTACACGAATATAAGCATACTGGATACGATCAGTGTGTGAACACAAAGTACACGAAATCAATATCCGATACACACGATGAAATACATGTGAAGGAGTACCCGTTGAACACGGTAAGGGATAATATCTCCTGACAGAATCCATGTAGTACCAGTCTGTGAAACCACTGTGTCGGAATTAAGTATACAGTTCTAGAACATGAGATATATACACTATTATGAAATAAAAACTAACAGAGAAATGTACTCGCCTGAGGTCCTGAGCAAGGTGTGTCTCTAGATGCCCAAGCTGGTGTCACACAGTCCTATATATTATATATCAATATCATTTAGGTGTAATGGATTATAAATGAGTTAAAATACACTAATATGAATTTTTAGGCCATTTCTAGGTCCATTTCTAGCTCACTAGGTCCATGCTAAGTTAATGGGTCTCAATTGATCATTAACTAGCTAATACTAGCTATACTAGGTCTTGGTTGAGTTTCTAAGTCAATACCTTAGATAATTAGCTTTACTAGTCAACATGCATTAAGTATCCTATATACCTAACTCATATTCACAATTAACTTAATATAGAACCCCTTACATAGCTATACATATATATACCCATAACCCAATACCTATCTAGCACTAGGTTCCTAGGCCACAGTTAGCTATAATGTATCCACTATCATATTTATATTAGTAATATAATACCTCGGTCTATTTACTAACTCTAGCCCATACCTTGGTATCTATCTTATGATACCTTGGTATCACAACCGGACATGAATCACTGATACCCATATTGGGAATGCATTAGGAATTGGGCACTTGGAAAATATTCTAATAGATATTCACACACACTATAACACATTCATTCATAGATATGCTCGAGCACCCCAAAATCTGCATCTTACTGACAGTTACCTTATTCTAACTACATTCTTAACTGAACTCTTTCCTAAGCCTGGACACTCAAGTACAACAGTGGTCGAGTCCATAAGAACACAATATACTACTCAAACTTATACCTCATCAAATTGCACTCTCACAGTGAGTTCCCTTATGCTGAACACTTAAGCACGAGCCCCATTAGTACAAAGACTGATACTCTAGGGGATACTGACATTAACATACCATGGCTCGTACCAACACCGGTAACCCCCTACTTGCTGTCATTGCTCTGCTATTAATGCATACTGTTATTGCTGCTTGCTGCTACAGCTATATACACTGCTTGCTGCTGCAGTGTGCACTACTATGCAATGCTGCTGCACTGCACTGCACTGCTAGGCAATGTTGCTTCTGAACTGCACTGCTCTAAGGCAGTTGCTGCACTGCACTGCTAGGAAATGCTGCTGTACTGCACTGCTGTTGCAGTTGCTGATGCTTGCTGCTGCTGCATAGCTTGCTGCTCTTGCTGCTCTTGCTGCTGCTGTATAGCTTGCTGCTGCAACTATGTTGCACTGATACTGCTGCAGCTATGTTGTACTGCTCGAGCATACTGCTGCTACAACTGCATGTTGCTGCCACTGATACTGCTAATTCTGCTATGTGAAACCCGATCCCCCCATAGCTTGAATGCACATCTCAAGTCTACCACTGCCACTCGACACTCACTCACACACAATTCTCACAATCCTCACACAGTGAACACTAACACACACACACACACACACATACACACACACACACACACGCACACACACACGCACACACGTACACACACACACACACACACATATATGTATACATCATTATGCATACACAAACATATATATATATATATATATATATATATATATATATATATATATATATATATATATAAATATATTGAGACATTTAAACAAATACCTATAGTGCACCAAATAGAATATCTATGATACTCAACCCATTGAGGTGCCAAACTCTCCATTTTTCACAATTGATCATTCCCTCAAGCTATATATATATATATATATATATATATATATATATATATATATATATATATATATATATATATATATATATATATATATATATATATAACTTTTAGAAGTTATTACAACATACAATGAAAAGAATCCATGTAAATTACCCAAATTTGGCCCCGTATCACACCGTATCACAAAATACCATGATACGGCCTATACATATCCATTTGTGGACACGTACCTAGTCCCATAATCTCGATCTAAGTCTAATTAGATCGACTTGGTCTCATGACACACAATTGATGTGTCAAATTCATAATTTTTCTAACATACACAAAAAATATTACATAGAACTCACAATACAAAGCCAAATAGCCTAGAAACTTGTTCCTATAGGTAATCCTATGCCATTGGGTCATTCATAATGGTCAAATGCATGATTAAGAAGCCATAATGAGAGAAAAATTCAGGAATTACCAATTGGGAGATGGATTCCCAATAAAAATATAATTGGACACGATCCGGACACGATCTCTAGATCCAAAGCTTCTCCTCCTTGTGCTCCTTGCTTATCCAAGCTCCAAGGCTCCAAGAGTGATGAATTTGAAAAGAAATTTGTGGTGAATTGTGTAAAAATTTAATGGAGAAAAATTAGAAAATTGGGGATCTAGAATTTTGATCAAAATTGAAATACAAATGATGAGAGAGAGAGAGAGAGAGAGAGAGAGAGAGAAGAACCCCCATCTTCATGTGGCCGGCCTCTTCTTCCTTCCTCAAGCAATATCAAAAGTCCAAGTTGTCCCCTACATATTGCATTATAAGGAATAATTAATGATGGGTATATTTGGAAGTCTCTAACTAATTGTAATTATACTAATCTTTTGAATTTAATTAGTGGAATGACTAATGGGCTTGGGTCCAAGTTGGACTCACTATTTGTCATAACAAATCTAAATAGGTCCATATGTGACAAGTCTAATTATTGTCTAGTCTCTTTAACTAACTAATTAACACCAGTCTCTAATGACTAACTAATACTAGTCATAAAATCATAGTTTATCTTAATTAAATAAAATATATAATAATCACACAATATTCAATATTATATTTCTAAAATTTAATACCCATACCAAATTACCAAACTACCCCTAGCTGAAAAAGTGAGGGTGGCAGTGCTCCAGGACACAGAGTGGGATCTTGTCCACACAGAGCCATTCATCATCGAAAATACTTTCCAAGGTTGTGCCTACCAAACAAAAAAAGGAACAAGTTTCCTCTTCCGATTCCTTTAATCCGTGAATGAAATGAGACCTTAGAGTAGAAAGATTTTTATTTTAGTTTTAGTATGCCGTTGGATTTGTCTGGAAACTCATGTCACTTTCACAATAAAGAGAGGAGCAAACAACATCACCAACGAATAATAATAGATGAATAATAAATACATACTAGGCACGTGCATATGTACTTAGTAGATGCCAGGGACAGCCCTGGGGCCGTGCCAAAAGTGCGGCCGTACAGGGCCTCCAATTTTTGGGAGCCTCAAAAAGTAAATAAATAAAAATAAAATTATATATATATATATATATATATATATATATATATATATATATATATATATATATATATATATATATATATATATGGTTAGTTTTGTAATTTAAGTCATCTCATTTCTTCCTCAATCCCTAGACTCTACGATCCGCACAAGACCTCCAATTATTCAAACCCTATTCTCTGCTGTTTCTAAGACTCAAATTTATAATCATACAAAATTTTTAGGGTTTATCAAAGATCTTGCTCTGACCGGTGTGCTGTCTATTATCTCTAAACGGTTCAATTACTATTTTGCTTCTAAAGATCCCTCAATTGTTAGATGAATTTATTTTCTACAATAAAGATCTGACGTGGGTTTTATTTTCTACATTAATGATTAGATTTCTTTTATTTATAATTTAGAAATTTGGATGTGCATGCCTAGTCTTTATTTAAGAAACATTGATGTGCATGCCTAGTTTTTATTTATACAATTTAACGGCCATTACGTATTCTATCTAAAACATCTTTATTATACTTATCTAATGTGCAAAAAATTCCTCCTTCAATTTTACTCGTTAGCAAAATAAGACTCGATAGACAAATATAGTAATTAAACCCTCCTGCAATATATGACTTGATCAAAATGTCCCATACCGTTTACAAACCGTCAAATTTGACCGTTAGTGGCTGTTTAAAAAAAAACAAAAACAAAAACACCCCCTCCCTCACCCCCACCGCGCCGTGGTGGTGACAGCCCCCCTTCTCCTCCCCGTGCGGCCACTCTTCTCCTCCCCGCGGCTACCCTACTCCTCCCCACCCCCTTCCTCCTCCCCGCGCGGCCACCCGCCCCCCTCCCGAGAGGGGTAAAATCGTCTTTTCAGGCGTGTTTTAACGTCTGTTAACGACATATTTTAAAATGGGTGCAAACTGGGCCAAAATGAAAATGCGAGAGTTTTTAAAAACCACGGATCTTTAAATGCAAAAACGCAAATCTAAGATTTTTTTTTTGCACTTTACCCTTTTATTTAGTAACTATCTATATATTCAGTTATAATATACAATCAAGAACATCTTCAGAGATTTTGATAAAGACTGAGAATAATATCTTTAAAAAATATGAATAATTTAGGATCTAATTTCGAGATTTGTATAGTGCCTTCAATTATTTAGAACCGGCCATGGACATATATATTAAATTACAAATAGATCAATAGATCAAATAATAATATATCTATTAAACTCATGTCCAACGCTTGTAACTTAAGTGAAAAATATCGCGGACATCAAACGGGACCGGTATGATTCGAGTCTCCCAACCATAATGTGTAGCTATGTGCGGGTTGTAAAAAAAAAACAACCACCCCCCGAATCCAGGCACAAATTCAGAAACCCGTCAAAATTCATGTTACGGAACAGCCCCCAAGGAAGGGGAAGGAGCGGATATGCGGATATGGAGGGGACCCACGGGAGTCGAGTGAGATGAAGGGATTGGATCGGAGAGGGTAAGGACACTAACATTCACTTCCTCCTCCTCATACTCATTCCTTACCACCAATCATCGCTTCTTCCTCTTGTTATTCTTCTTCTTGTCGATGGCATTGGAATTAGAATTGGAATTGGAATTCTTCCTCTTGCTATTACTTACCACTTCTCTGATTGATCGCTAAGCAAGCAGTAAGTAAACCATAACGTTGCATTTTATTTTGTTCATCTACTACTGCTTTTGTTTTAGTACTATATTGATTAAGGTGGCTGGCTGGCTGGCTGGCTATCTCATCTCATCTGACTGACTGTTAGTCCCGAGAACACGGGTCATGTGCAGAGCTACTAGCGATACCAGAAAGTCCGTTCTCTACAGGAACCCAAGTTGTCGTCGAGATCAGAGATTCACACAAGAGTTTCTCATATGATATTTTCGATTCCAACGAAGCAAGAACCAAGAACATGTTACAATCAAACTCCGAAGAAAATGAAGATTACAATAAACAATTAGAAAAACGTTCTTCTCTTTACGTTCGCAGACGCTACAATGAGAATGAACGAGCAAAGGAAAAACTGAAGAGAAGCTCTTTGCTGGGGTGGTCAAAACCACCGTTGCTCAAAGCAAGATTCGCCGTACAGACGATCTGTCCATAGGAACCAGCAAGTTCACAAATGAACTTCTGGAACGCTCAATGTCACATTCGAAAACACTCGGAAATACCATGTGGGAGGAGGACATTTTGAGCCGCATATGATCTGGTGTTCTGAATTTTTCTATCTGTTTTCTTTCTTTCCAAATGACAGAAGAGGTCCTCTATATATAGAGGAAAACAACACCTATGCGGCCTGAGGAAACTCCAGGCCGCATATGCGCTGACCGACCAGATCCCCCAAAATCTGGATGTCAGAGCCGCAAGCGCCGCCGGTCACGCTGTACTGCACGAGGCAGACAACGCCGCCAAACGCCGAAAGCAGCCGCTTGTGCTACATTTTTCGGAAGGCACAAAAAACTATGCGCTGCCTATAGCAGACCCTGTCCCCTCCACATGTAACTCGCTTATCCAAACATGGCCGCATAACGTCAGGCCGCATAGCCCCTGGCCGCATAACGCCTGGCCACAAAGACCTTGGCCGCATAGTGCCTGGCCGCATAATCTTTGGCCGCATAACGCCTGGACTCATAGTGCCTTGGCCATATAGCGCCGGAACACATAGCGCTTTGGTCGTATATTTCCAGGCCGCATGCGTTCGAGCTAGCAGATGTGCATGCAACTCGCGAATAAAAGGAGCGCACGAGCACCATGCGACGATACTGACGTGCTAAGTGCAAAGTGCGCCAACAAAGCGCCACTTTCCGCCTTTGAGCCCGAGTCCGAGTCGGTAAGCCCCTTCGGGACTTTTGCTCCTAAGAAAAACTTTCCAGAGGTGGTGACAAAATAAAGATTGTCATAATGAAGTTCATACTTAATCCCTCTAGGAAAGTCAACCCACATGGACTACCACCCCATGTGCATATACCAATACTAAGCATAGCTATATATTGAGATATACACATTAGTGATTTTTCAATGTGGGAGTAAAACTCCCAAAGCTAAGTGGAAAACACCAACAAATTTTCTCATATATCACAATATATGGTCGAGCGTTCCTCACAGTGATAGCCATCATGCATTATGATAGATGTCGCCGACGACTTGAATCTTTCCGCATAGGTCAAACAACAGTACGATACAAGAATGGACTAGGCCTTGAATTCTGTACATAGCTGCTATTCTTTCCACTCACACAATGATCTCAGCTGTGTCATCCGTCGCACGTTAAAGGTCCTGTTCTGACCTGGTCTCAGTGTATGTATCTTGGGCGTCTACAAGCTTTCCCTCAAGAGACGACCTACATCTCTATCCATAGACTTAGGTGAGTTCTTCCAATATAGAGAGTTTATTATCCGGCATGAAGCCTTGCGCTTCTGTGCGGTGCTACGCCACAATGACATGACCTCCCAAGGCCGAGGATCCCCCTCTTGTGGTGTCATACCACTGTATCGTGATGACACATGCCTCTTAGTAGTGCCGTTACTACACACAACATGGAGCCTTGCGCTCATGTGCGGTGCTACGCCGTTGTGACATGGCTCGAAGCCAAGGTTTACTCTCTCATGTGGTGTCACCCACTGTAGCATGAGGTCACCAGCCTCTTAATAGTGCTGTACTACATCTCAGCATGGAGCCTTGCGCTTCCGTGGTGCTACGCCGCTGTGACATGGCTCAAAGCTGAGATTCACTCCCTCATGTGGTGTCACCCACTGTAGCATGAGGTCACGGGCCTCTTTGTAGTGCTGTACTACTACTCTCTATCTCCTTTCAGCATTAGGCTACCTGCCTATGTGCTGTGCTACCGCCGCTGTGAGATGGCCCGAAGCCGAGGTTCACTCCCTCGTGTGGTATCACACCACTGTAGCATGGGATACAAGTCTCTTGTAGTGCTAAAACTACTCGTGCTTCCTGCAACGCACGCTATACATTCACTCTGCCCGGGAACTCATTAAGGCGTCAAAGCCATCCTCACACATGAAAAATTCTGATCAAGAACAAATAGTAGACCACAGTGGTTCCGGGTACGTATCCCACAATGTCCCTGAGGGCTACCCATTGTACCTGATATTCTCCTGGTCAGTGGTCCTCCCTTGAACCAATAACTAGATGCCTGATAGATTTCTCTTTGAACCAATAGCATAAAACTAAATAGTAGGATTGCAGAGACGCAATATCAGAGGTCCTCCAAGTCCATATTTGCTTGTGTCCTTGACTATGTGCGATGTTACTACCGCTGTGACATTGCTCACAACCGAGGCTTTACCCTGTCAAGGTACCTCATGGTGGTGTCATCCCACAGTAACATTGAGAAATACGCTCCTTCATAATGTTTGACGCTGACTATATGCGGTGCTACTACCCCTTGACATGGTCCGAAGTCGAGACTTTACCCTGTTGAGGTACCTCATGGTGGTGTCACCCCACAGTAGCATGGAGTACTACGCTCCTTTATAGTTCTTACGATCAGCTAGCGCTTGAGGCCTATTATGAACAGATCCGCCAGATTTACCGGACTCCGATCTTTTAGCCACTGTAATGATCTACGCTAGCTGCGCTCATTCAGTGTTCTGTACTGACCCTTGAGGCCTATCATGAACGGATCCGCCAGAATCACCTGGCTCCGAACTTTAACCACTGTAATGATCCACGCTGGCTGCGCTCATTCAATGTTCTGTGTTTTATCCACACAATTCTCTTCAGACCCTTGAAGAGATGAATAAATGCCACTGCTGCAGCTTCCTGATTTTCACAGTATGTCGGTATCACCCGAATCTGTGTACTAACCATAGGAAGATCATCTGAGAGCTTCCAGAGCCATTCTGTTTTATATGCTGCAGCTGATAATGCATATAACTCTGAGAGTAAAGACTGCTTCTTCGACTTTCACGATATAACAACACCACTCCTGGAGAAGTCACGTCCTCCTTTGGATCTTTCACTCTTCTTTTCTGAGCACCAACTGACATCACGAAGCCTTCCATCATATCTGGATAACTGCTGTAGTGCAGGATATATCACTAGAATTCTGAAGACTCTCTTAACAACTTTCAGTGTTCAACAAAACACATAATGCTTGTGAACTGACTCAACTTCCCTACATCGAGAGCTATATCAGGCCTGGTGGTTCTTGCAGCTTGAATCATGTACCTGATGATGCTCGAGTACACCAACTGTCTGATGCTTTTCCTTGGATTAGGCTTCTTCATCTTCATGTTACACCTGAGGAGTATCGACCCTGATACCCAAAGCGTGTGACCAATCTTCTTATGCAGAGAGTTTGTGACTGAGCAAGCCCACCTAGCATCCGGATTATCTTATATCCTTTAGGATGACATCCGCAATCCCATGTCCTGAGTCTGGACAAAATGATATCTTTGTTGTAGTGACACTTCTATATCCGCAGCTGGGATTAGCAAGTCGTCCACATAGATACAAAAGATGACTCCTTTATTATCAGGGAACTTCGTGTACACACTCCTGTCTGTCTTGCTGATCTTGCGACAACTTTGACTAGATGACTTGTCAAACTTCTGCTGCCACATCCTGGGATTTGCTTCAGATCGTATTGAGATATCACTAACCCTCATACTGTCTTCAAACCTGAATGGCAATAATTCTGACTGTTGTCCGTAAATCTTTATGTCTGTCTTCCTTCAAGACTTGTTGTCTTTCCTTTATCTGATAAACAATCAGCTTATGAATAGCGGCTACGACAATCATCATCATGATATATGACACCTTCAACAATGTGCCAAAGAACTCAATCCCCTGTATTTGAGAAAACTCCTAGGCTACAAGCCTAGTCTAAACTCAACCGTTATGTCTGCTTCCATTTTCTTCTACTGAAGATATATAAGCCTCTGATAGGTTTAGCTCCTTCAGGCAAATTGATCAACATCCAAGTATTGTTATGGGGTCAAACTCTTCATGGACTGCCTCCTTCCAGTAGACCGAGTCCTTGGTCTTCATCGTCTCATCATTGGTAAGTGGTACGACCTCCATATGATAGGTGATAAAATCATCTTTGGTCCTTCGACCTCCTGACTCTTCTTGCTGACTGCTCTTCGAGTTCTGGTTCAAATGATGTCTCGTTTAAGACAACTCCTTCCTGGACTACATCTTCTTCTACAGAAGTGCTAGCATCTTAGGCTGAAAAGGTCCTCCGGAAATAACTCATATGCCTAAAACCCCCACATTCGAATGATATTCATATGAATCTGACTTCGAACCAGAGTTACATCAGAAGTGAGAACGGTACTTAGGACATAACCGTAGGTGCAACCTTCTCCCACAGACAATCTGGAAGGCCCTTTGTACAACAATATAGAAATCATCATTACTGTCAACTGTTGGTCCTTCCTATCTGCACTTTCAATAGATTGAGAGAGTACGAAGATGTCATTCTATAGTCAATTCCAAGTTTTAGGCTAAACGATAAGAATCCAAAGAACGACGCATATTCCATAGTCCATTCCACGTTCTAATAAACTTGAACGATGTGAATC
Source organism: Iris macrosiphon (assembly GCA_036927795.1). Classification (NCBI taxonomy): domain Eukaryota; kingdom Viridiplantae; phylum Streptophyta; class Magnoliopsida; order Asparagales; family Iridaceae; genus Iris; species Iris macrosiphon. The sequence continues at coordinate 115,828 of JAYESA010000010.1, forward strand.
CAAAGATCGATACTCTTCGTCTTGATTACTTATGAGTCTATTGAGTTGTAGACAGGTATGACGCTCAACTCCAAACTTGAAATCCATGAGGTTCTCGAACGCTTCATCCTTCGATTATGAGAAGATATACGAACGCGTGTCCCAAGAAATCGTCGAATAAAGAAGTGATAAACTTCATCCCGACCCTTTTGTGGAGAATAGAAGTCACAGATATCTGAGCGCACCAGCTCAAAAGGATCTGTACTTGTAGTCACCCATCTAAACGGCTTCCTGACTACTTGTGTCTGAACATAGTCATCACCTTTCTCCACCTCCTTACCCCCACATCTTTGAGATATTCCTGAACTGGACATCTTTGTTGGAAAAGACATCTCAGTCAGATGCGTCACAACTCAATAAGAGCAATGCTCTTTCTCAAGCCGGAAGTCCAAAATTATAATCCTGATCCCTAGATCTTCTATTTGACACTTGTTCGTCATAGAGATCTTCTTCTAAGATAGTGCTCTTCCTTGGTGAACTGTTCTTTTCCAGAGCATGCGTGACCATATGCACTAGTGTCTACCCACCAGTTAGCAACCACGCTTGATGACTCAACCTGCGCAATAATAGCAACCAAGTTAAGTAATCAAAAGAACCAAGTTTAGCTATACCTTGATATATTGGTTTGAATTGGTTCTGCTTTCAAGCTCCAATTCCAGCCATGCGCCAAGTCCTGTTTAGTGCAATCTTTATGCACCTAGGCCACCATGCGTCAATCTTGCCATGCGCAGAGACGACCATGCACATAAGATACTATGCGGCCAGCTCTGCCATACGCCAAAACCTTCAATGCGCTACCATGCGGCAAGAGTCTTCCATGCTATAAGAGTTTGCTATGCCGCAAGAGCTTGCCATGAGGCCAAGTCTTGCCAAGCGCCAAAGTACTCTTCTTATGCACATATTCTGCAATCCTTGGTCATATTGTAATCTTCCTTCCAACTGGAATGCGCGTCCTTCAAACGCTAACTCCTCCATCCTGAAAAATGGTAGGTTCCGACAACTCACTTTTAATCATTGACAAATGACTCATTCCCTCATCCAAATGTTCGAAGTGTATCCCGTCAATCTTCTCAAGTTTGTGAAAAACTTGTTGTTGAGAAGATTTAATCGGATGTTCTACATCTTTCTTCGAATCTTGCTTTGAGTTAGTCCCGAGACGGATCGAAGATGGTAGAACACGGGCCATGTGCAAAGCTACTAGCGAGAACCGAAAGTCCGCTCTCTACAGGAACCCAAGTTGTCGTCGAGATCAGAGATTCACACAAGAGCTGCTCATATGATATTCTCGATTCCAACGAAGCACGAACCAAGAACATGTTACAATCAAACTCCGAAGAAAATGAAGATTACAACAAGCAACTAGAAAAATATTTTTCTCTTTACGTTCGCAGACGCTACAATGAGAATGAACGAGCAAAAAAAAAGCTGAAGAGAAGATTCTTGTTGGGGTGGTCAAAACCACCATTGCTCAAAGCAAGATTCGCCGTACAGACAATCTACCCCCATGAACCAGCAAGTTCACAAATGAACTTCTGAAACGCTCAATGTCATATTCGAAAATACTCGAAAACACCATGTGGGACGGGGACATTCTGGGCCGCATATGATCTGGTGTTCTCGGTTTTTCCATCTGTTTTCTCTCTCTCTCCAAATGAAAGAAGATGTCCTCTATATATAGAGGAAAACAACACCTATGCGGCCTGAGGAAGCTTCAGGCCGCATATGCACTGACCGACCAGATCTCCCAAAATCTGGGTGTCAGAGCAGCAGGCACCGCCCGCACCGCTTCCGTCGCTTGTCACGCTGTACTGCACGAGGCAGACAACGCCGCCAAATGCCGAAAGCAGCAGCAGCTTGCGCCACATTTTTCGGAAGGCACAGAAAACCATGTGCCGCATGTGCGTCCTATAGAAGATCCTGTCCCCTCCATATGTAACTCGCTCATCCAAACCTGGTTGCATAGCTCCAGGCAGCATAGCGCCAGGCCGCACCATGCTACGTTGCTAAGTTTAAAGTGTGCCAACAAAGCGCCACTTTGCGCCCTTGAGCCCGAGTTCGAATCCGAGTCTGAGTCGCTAAGCCCCTTCGGAGCTTTAGCTCCTAAGAAAAACTTTCCAGAGGTGGTGACAAAATAAAGATTGTCATAATGGAGTTCACACTTAATCCCTCTAGGAAAGTCAACCCACATGGGCGACCACCCCATATACATATACCAATACTAATCATAGCTATATATTGAGATATACATATTGATGGTTTTCTAATGTGGGACTAAAACTCCAAAAGCTAAGTGGAAAACACCAACACTGACTACATCCCATCCTTAGATGGATGAATAGATTATAGATTGATTGCTTACGGTCGGTCTTTATGATTTTAACTACATCCATCCTTGGTTTGGTTTGGGTTGGGTTTTGTGGTGGATTGCTTACTGTTTTTATTTTCTCATTTCTTTTATAGGGTTTGCATTTGATAGCAATATAAAAAACGTTATGGTTCGTCTCAGAATGTGTAACTATCGGTGTGATAGGCTTCTGCCCCTCTCCTCTCCTCTGAAAAGCCTACTTCTAACTGTATTTATAAAAACTGCTACTCTTAATGGTATCATCGATCTTCTTTAGATTTTTATATGATGATTGCCAGCCATAGACCTAGCTAGTGCGCAACAAATTAAATTCCAGCAAGATGGCCTGCCTTAATAGGGTTATGCAGATTACTGTGAATTATTTATTGTACACCTGAAATTATGGGGAAAATTAAGAGCCAGGCTCACTTAATTCTATGCTAGCTTTACCTGTAACAATATAGAATAGCAAGATCTATCTATGCATGGCTTCATTAGAGTAGAGTTGTACTATACAAGTACTTGATGCAATGAGATCTGATTACCAATGCTATTTGCTACATTCTCCATACAGGTATAATGGCTGTGGTTTCACTATGGTCGACAGTTTCTTCAGTGAAAAGCCACATCCATCCTAGTGTGGTAGTAGGAGGGGCTAGGCAGATTGAGAGAGGCAGAACATATCCTTGTCTTTCCTTACAAAAGGTGTGCAGATGCTTTTCGCTCTCATTACTTTGTGAGACTGAAAGGAAAACAAATGTATCACTCCATGGACCTGAATCAAATCTGAGAGCAAATAGAAGAAGACAGATAGATTTTGCTGGTCATTTGATTTGCACTACACAATTGAAGAAGACCATTGGGCTTTCTCTTCTCAAAGTATATAATAAAGAAGATCACGGAAGGTGTCAATCAGGATCTTTTGCATTACCAACAGCTAGCAGTCAAGGGCAACTGAAAGCACTGGATTCTTATTTTAGCAAGCTTCACAATGGCATGAATGATCAACTAAGGTCTTGTGGAAATGATTGTGGCACAGAAGAAAATCACTTGGGGTCTTCATTGTTGGAAGGCAAACTGACGGGATTTGGTACAGAAAGCAATCAGTACAGAAGAAAGACAACACTGGATTCATTGGACAACTATTTTGGAGAATTAAATACTGGTATTAACCACTCCACCATGTTTGAATTGTTTTACAAACAATTTGGGGACAATATGGATCTAATGCATTTAATATTGAGTGTTTATGATATGTGACCAATATATTTGCAGTTTTTACTTATAAGTTGGCTTTCATTAATTAGGCAACGAGCTTTAATTCTTCTTTACCATTCTTTGTTACAAATCTATACCTACCTCTACATCCTTAATAGTCTTCATAGAGATATATTCAGTAGTTCGCTTTTATAAACATAAGCTTAGATATTTAACAAATTAAGCCCTGCAACCAGGCTCCCTTGTATTGCTAATTATGTACAGTCATATAATTTTCCTTTGATTCAGTTGTGAGCTTCTTAGGCTATATGTATACATCTGATAAGTTTGATCCTCCTCTTGAATGTCTTAGATTTGGACCAGGTCTACTTTTTCGTAAATATCCCCCACATATAACAAATAGAACTGATTAAAACCATGTATTGTCTGCTCTGGATCTTTAGAAAATGGAAGGATATCATGGTTGGGGGTTGTCAACTGGCTTGATTCTGGCCCATAAGATCATGGTCTGGGTATAGCCAATATAGGCCTGAAACTGACTGTCATGGGCCAGGCCAGGTTCAAGCCTGCCAAATAGGACCTAATGTGAATATGGCCACACCTAGGCCTATGTTCATCAGATCAACAGTTCAAAGGCTTTTTAAGAGAATTAATTTTATACACATAAACCATAAGATCTATGGACTAAACAGGTGAATATGGCCGCACCTGCCAAATAGGCATTTTAACACATAAACCAGAAAAGACCATTTACACATGGGGGCATGACTCGGCCCAGCTAGAACTCTCTTAAAACAAAGCAACAACCGATATATGTTATTGGTGAGCTTTTAAAAGGACTGAAACAATTTCATTGCCATAAATTTATAAGAATTCATTTTATTTTTTTCTTAGTAGGATGCAGATTTGTAGAAATTATTGGATCCAGCCAAAAATGATATTCCTTTAGTTTGGCTTGAGCTTCAATGCCTGATTATCAGGCATATTCTTCCGGGGAGTTAAGATAGTATTCGGGATTGGAACCAAGCATATGAATCCTGCCTGAACCTCCTCCATCACCAGCCCCACTCATGATGTAGCATCTTGTTAATTTTCTGATTACCTATTATATACAGATATGCTTTGTCAAATTTCGTTTTTGTGCAGAAGATATGTCGACGTAAAGTGAAACCTACTCATAGTGCTTCCTTATCTTAAATAGGAGAGGGCAGGAGAAATGGTACTTCATGTACTGTTGATCAAGGCCTTCCCAAAACATCCAATAAAAAGTGAAACTCTGGTTTTGTAGGTTATTCTGGCAAGGAAGAAATGATGGTGGAGCTTAACAGTTTTGAGCACTTAAAAATTATGGATGATGAAGCTAGCCAAGTTGTGTTTGACGATGAAAATACCACAGATCTACAAACATATGATGAAGCTTCTGATTTCTATCTAATGTGAGTTAATTTATTCCTCCAGGATATTATTTTCTTTCATTACTTTAATATGAAATTGAAGATATGGAGTTATGCCAGTTCTTCTCGTATGCCCATGAACAGTGTCTTATTAATTTTTTTCTACTATTTTTTTTATTGCAAAGAGGTAATTGTGGTTCACACCCGGGGGATCAAACCTCTGAACGGTTTTCCAAAAAAAAATTTCTTCTAGTTTTTTTTTATTGCAAAGAGGTAATTGTGGTTCACACCCGGGGATCAAACCTCTAAATGGTTTTCCAATCAGTTTTATGTCTTCAAGTGCTAACCACTTGGGCCAGTCTTGTCTTATTCTTCTTCTTCTTCTTCTTCTTCTTCTTTTCGAAGAAGGTAAATTTTATTTAGGCCCCTTCGAGAGGCTACAACTCAACCCGAAGGCTTACAACCAATCCAGTCCGAAGGCCTATATATACAATCCCGATCCCGAGCCTGAAGGCCCCAATCCCGGCCCGAAGGCACCACCCCTGTCCGAAGGCATCCTGGCCCGAAGGCACCACAAGCACTAAGGCACCACAAGCCCGAAGACCTCATGCAGCCTTAGCCGCACCGCATCGCACCTGCACTGCATCCACCACAAACCCACCACTTAATTCCCCCAAAGGAAAATTAAATGGCACCCAGGAGGCTCGAACCCGCAACCTCCTGGGTAGTATGCATCAGTCTTAACCGCTAGGCTAGATGTAGATGTCACTTGCACACTGTCTTATTCTTTTAGTGCCATGTGATTATTGAAGTTGACTGTATTGTGGTTCACACCCGGGGGGGGGAATCATTCCTCTGATCGGTTTCCGATCAGTTTGATGTCTTCAAGTGCTAACCATTTGGGCCAGGCCTTGTTGACACAGTCTTATTCTTTTAGTTCCACGTGACATCCTTGTATTTTGCTATTGCAAAAATTTCAAAGAAGCCTGCAAGTTCTTGTTCGACTAATACAGATTTTCCTTATGATCGCAGAAATTTACTGGTCGCTATTAATATTGCAGTTTTTCTGTTTGAGATTGCAAGTCCAATTAGGAACTCAGAGCTAGAGCAGTTGTCACTCCCTTTGATCTATGGTGGAAAGATAAATAAACTTATCTTGACCGGCGAATGGTGGAGATTACTAACGCCAATGTTTCTGGTACAAGATTGAAATTTGGTTCGTGCTTGTGCTTCCATGTCTGTCAGATTTATTTTTTTTTTTTTTTTTTTTTTCAGTTCAGTCGTTCATTTTGCTTAAATTTTTATTATGGGGCTTTCAGTTGATGCTACTTAGATGTGATTGATTATGCTCTTGCTTTAATTCACAATTTTCAGTGATGAATCTTTTCTCACAATAGCATGGGCAAACTTTTCTGAATTGCACAAGCTGCTTCCATCTATGTTTCACAGACGACAGTAATATATAATACAATGGAGATACCGTCACCCTCACACTTGGGACAATTTTATACTTAATTTATCTCACTAAACCGACCTGGTTTAGGCTTGGATTGGGTCATTCAGTCAACCTTTACTATCCAGTCAACCTTTACTATTATTGTTAAGAGTTGACAACCTGAATTTTACTCGTACAGGTTTAATACAAGTGATTGGCCTGTTTAAGTAGTTTCAATTGCTAGTTGTGCGGATTGCAAGTCTTGTAGCAAATTAGTGCTTTCGAGGTTGACATATCTCTGTATTGTGCATCTATATTGCATAACCTATGAGTATTAGTAGACAACAATAAGTAGAAGTATGAGCTGATAGACTCGTGATCCCATCCAGTAGAAAAATAAGCAGAATTAGCAACTCCAAAACATGTCGCTAATCCCTCCAAGATCGTCACTAAATAACTTTAGCGACGTGAGATAATAGTCGTGGAATAGCTAGTCGTAGATTTGAAATACGTCGCCAGATGTCACAGTAGTGACGCAAAAGACAACATTGCCGAGAATGTCGCAATATCAGTGACGTAGTCGCGACGAAAAGTTGATGTCATGGTAGCGACGCATCATCGACGTAGGGGCGATAATACTATTGACGTGGCCAATCTAACATGTCATCAAAATCATGGATGTTTAGCTTCGATCAACGACGTCAACTTTGTCGCTGGTTTTCCAGTTAGCGACTATTAAACGTCACCTAGCATCTCTAGTTGTTCAGTTACCGGGTAGTTACACAGTTTTGCGTCATTGGTTGTTGCTGATAGGTCGCAAAAATACAAAAAAAAAAGGATTTTTTTTTTTGCTGAAACAACATATTACAAATTTACAACTACAATCACAGTCATCAGATACATAGATATACACCATGACAACCACAGTTACATTCAGCAGATACATAGATATACACTACAAACTGCTAGGGAGGAGGATCATACATAAAATTATACACCACAATCACAACAATCACTAGATACATATATATACCATAGTCACAATAGTCTGATACATAATCATAAACCCAATTATGGCCAAAAAATAGTCTGATACATAAATACTACATCACTGTCGGAGGGGAGGATCATGAGTATGCCTGACAACCTCTATAATCTGGTCCAAGTACTTTGGTGGCATTTGCGTTGGGGCGATACTGCTTTGCAATAACCTTGCGTTGATGGCATCAAACTAATGGATAAAAAGGGGGCTTGCCATAAAACCTAGCACAGTTACTGAGGGGGTAAATAAACTTTCTTCGTTAAGTTCATGCAACCAGGAAACAAACTTCCAAATATTCTTATAATTGTCTTGATCAAGAAGAATATAGTGAAATCATAACAGGAATTTCACATTAACCCCTAGGTGCATAAGCATATGGTCATTCACCAAGAAAGCCTTTGTTGAAATTAGTTGATGATTTTATTGATTGTCTCATTGGCATTATATAGCCTTACAGTCATTAATACAATGATTTCAATCATTATGACAATAATCTCATAATGGAATATCCTGTGACATATTCTGGCATCCCAAATATGTCCTCAGGATATTCCCATGTGCTTATACTATACTTAAATATGACACCCAACATACCATATCAACACTCCCCCTCAAGATGGGTGAAAGATATTCACTAAGCCCATCTTGTCACATCCTCTAATCATGCCCACTGAGGCGAGTCCCTTGGTTAGTCCATCTGCTACTTGATCCCTGGTTGGAACATGGCCAAGCTCCAGTAATCCTCTATCCAACTTCTCTTTGATGAAGAATCTATCAATCTCGATGTGTTTGGTCCTGTCATGCTGTACTGGATTGTTGGCGATACTAATAGCTGACTGATTGTCACACCACAGCTTCATCTTGACTCCTTGATCCAGCTTCAGCTCCACCAGCATATTCTTCAACCATAGCAGCTCTGCAACTCCCAAGGCCATAGCTCTGTACTCTGCTTCAGCTGTCGATCTGGCCACCACAGACTGCTTCTTACTCCTCCAGGAGACCAAGTTACCTCCTACAAATATGCAATATCCCGAGGTAGACCTCCTGTCATCAGCACAACTAGCCCAGTCAGAATCACAGTAGCCCTCGATGCTCACGTGATTGTTCTTCCTGAATATTAGTTCCTTCCCGGGAGCACATTTCAAGTACCTCAGAATCTGGTACACTGCATCCATATGACCCTTCCGTGGGTCATGCATGTAGCGGCTCACCACACTTACTGCAAAGCAGATATCAGGACGTGTGTGGCTCAAATAGATCAACTTGCCAATCAGTCTCTGGTATCTGTCCCGATCAACTGGTTCTCGAGCCTCAGCATCAATCTTGAACCTCTGATCTATTGGTGTCGCTGCAGGTTTGCACCCCAACATCCCAGTTTCTGTGAGAAGGTCCAGTGCATACTTCCTTTGAGAGAGAACAATCCCCTCTGCTTCTCGAGCAATCTCAATCCCAAGGAAGTACCGAAGAAGGCCGAGATCCTTCACCTCGAATTCCTTGCCAAGCTTTCCTTTGAGTTGGGCGATCTCCTGCTCATCATCTCCTGTGATAATCATATCGTCCACATACACCGCAAGCATGGTGATGTGGCCTCCACTCCGACGGAAGAACACAGTATGATCAGCATTGATCTGCTGATATCCCATCCCTATCATCGTCCTTCTGAATCTATCAAACCACGCTCGAGGAGACTGCTTCAGTCCATAGAGGGACTTCTTCAACCTGCAGCCTTGCCTACTGTCTGATTGGTGCCAAATCCTGGTGGTATCTCCATGTACACCTCCTCCACTAGATCTCCGTGAAGAAACGCATTCTTCACATCCAGTTGGTATAGCTTCCATCCACCATTCACTGCCAGGGAAATCAGAGTCCTGACAGTGCTCATCTTTGCAACTGGTGCAAAGGTCTCGTCATAGTCGATGCCGTACGTCTGACTGTATCCTTTGGCTACTAGTCGAGCTTTGTAGCGATCAACCTGTCCATCTGGGTTCTGCTTCACGGTAAAGACCCACTTGCATCCAACTGCTCTCTTCCCCTCTGGCAGTCTCACAAGCTCCCAAGTGTGGTTCTTCTCCAGAGCTCCCAACTCCTCGTGCATTGCCGCTTTCCACTTTGGATCGTTCTTGGCAACCTGCCAATTGTTAGGTACAGTAATACTATCCAAAGATGCTATAAATGCTCCATGAGAAGAAGGGATATGGTCATAAGAAACAAACTGAGCAATATCCCAACCATATCTGTTTGGAGGATTTCCTGCATTGCTGCGAGTGGTCCTCCGTACAGATGGTGTGGGAGGAGTAGTAGTAGGAGGAATGATATCTTGTGAAGGAGGGGGTATCACCTGAAGGGGGGTTGGTGTCGGTGCCTCAGGAGTTGGGACGAACGCAGGCAAGGGACTTGGCACTGGCACTGTCGGTACTGGTCCTGCAGTTTGCTTCTCTCTCCTGCTGTAGGTAAGTAACTCTCCCTGAGCCGTAGGCCTAACACCTTCACCTTCTTGTCCCTTCTCCGTGCCTCCATGCCAAACTTCTAAATCGGTTACCACCAAGTTCTCCATCTCCCCCTCTCGCCTAATACTGGCAGTATTAGGCGTGTTGTGTGAAGTTCCGTCCTGGCGGTAGTATGGCTCATGCTCCCGAAAGTGGACATCCATACTGACAAACTTCTTCTTCTCTACTGGACTCCAGCACACATACCCCTTTTGGGTCGCCGAGTAGCCTACGAAGATGCATTTGACCGCTCTAGGGTCAAGTTTTCCAACTGATGGCCTGTTGTCCTTAACAAAACACACACACACCCAAACACCTTCAGTGGGAGTATCCCACTATTATTGCCTTGCAATACCTCACATGGGGACTTCCATCCGAGGACCTTCGAGGGCATCCTGTTGATGAGTTGAGCTGCTGTCAACACTGCATGCCCCCACAGACTCTGTGGGACATTCATGTCGATCATCATACTTCTTGCGACCTCCAGAAGGTGTCTGTTTTTTCTTTCTGCAACTCCATTTTGTGCTGGTGTGTATGCACAGGTGGTCTGATGCTGTATTCCGTGTGCTGACAAGTATTCTGCAAGCGTCCTGTTGGTATACTCTGTTCCATTGTCAGACCTCAGTACCTTCACAACTGCTTTGTACTGAGTCTGGACATGCTTATGGAAATCCCGAAAACAAGCAGGTACATCACTCTTATTTTTCATCAAATATAACCAGGTAACACGAGAGGCACACTCAATGAAAGAAACAAAGTACTTATAACCATTCATAGTGTTAGTAGCACATGGACCCCAGACATCAGAATGTACTACCTCAAAAGCAAAAGTGCTCCTATGACCCGTGCCAACATATGAGCTCCTAGTAAGTTTTCCTAACTCGCACGCATCACATACTAATTTCTCTTTATTTGTTTTTGCATAAATCTCTGGATACAACTTACTTAGAGTATCAAAGGAAGAATGTCCCATCCTCCGATGATGGAGTATCAAGGTATCCTCAGTCCTCTGCTGCAGTCCTTCCATGCCAGCCTTCTCTGTCATAGATACCAATGCTGAGTCCAGTCCTTCTCGATCTAGGTACCACAGTCCCTCATGCCAAGTGCCAGTCCCAAGTCTTCGTCCTGTCCCTTTCTCCTGAAAGGTCACCTTAGGAATATCAAAAGAAACAATGCATTTAAGTTGGAGGATTATAGAACTAATGGACAAGAGACTGACTGGAAAGGATGGAGCATGTAAAACATTGGATAATCTTACTGAACCTGTACAATTAACAGTACCCTTACCGACCACTGGCTGGAAAGTGCCATCAGCTGTCTGAATGCTGTCTGCTGATGCTAGGTGAGTGTAGGAAGAAAACTCACTAGCATTCCCCGTCACATGTCGAGATGCTCCCGAGTCGATAATCCAGTCTGATGATTTAAGGGAAGAGATAGACGCAAGGGCAAGTGATTCGTCAGTACCTTCTGATGGATGGGCATACATGGCAGCGTTGCCCCTAACAAAGAATGAGGTGGATGCCTCCTCTGTTCTACTCCTCATGTCTCCCAGTGCCTGGTCCTCCATAGTAAATGTGCCATCAGCTTCTCCGTTCACTTCTGATATCAGGAGGTTTGCCCGATAACCTCCTCGGCCGCCTCGTCTATCCCCTCGACCACGACCACGTCCTCCATTATATCCTCGTCCGCCGAACGGTCCTCGTCCACCACCTGAATCTCCCTCCCTATGTGGTTTGGTACAAGCATACCGATGATGACCCATCTTCCCACAGTTGTAGCACTGCCGGTTATGCTGCCAGGGCTCTCCCTTAGATCCTTTGTTACCTGAGCTGGTGATCGCTAGTGCTGACTTTGCTTCGGGGGGACCACCTGTCCCGGCTTGCAGCCTGATGCGTGTCTCCTCCTGGATCATGGCTGAGATAGCCTCCTCAAGGCTAGGGATCTTTGGTTGGGCTAGAAGTAGGGCCGTCCTCTGTGCGAAAGCTGCAGTCAGCCCTTTGAGGAACTTCATCGTCCTTTCCTGCAGACACACCTGTCTCTCCTTACACTTAGGGTCCCCGCAGCTCGCCCGATCTGAGGAGTGATCATAATCCAACCACAGACGCTCCAACTCTGTGGCATACTCCTGCACCGTCTTCTCTTCCTGTACGGTGTCATCAATCTCCCCCTTTATCTGGAAGACCCGTAAGTTGTTCCCCACACCATTATAGGTCATTCTCAACTTCTCCCACACATCTTTCACCATCTCAATACCGTCTACTGTGGCGGCAATAGACTGGACTAAGGAGTTGAGAAGCCAGATGTAGATCACCATATGAGTGGACTTTCACTCATCGCGTCCTGTCGAGCCCTCGTCCGGCTCTGTCGTCTCGCCCGTCAGGAACCCCTCCATGTTTTTTCCTGCGAGGGTTCTTCTCACCCGTCGTGACCAACTCAGATAGGTGGCTGGTCCATCTAATTTCAGATCGATGGAGGGAAGCTTCAACTCCGGCGACGTTCGTGTCGTGTTCTCACCAGCCGACATCGTCAACAACTTCATCAACGTCGCCACCTCTGCAGAATCTAGCTTCTTGATGATCTCCTCCATCGATGCGTCGTCTATCCAATCACGTCACGTCCTCTCCACGACTCACGCTTGTCCTCGTCGTCCGCTCCTAGATCCGAACATGTCCTCCCTTTTTTCAGATCTAGGCATCCCTATTAGGCGCTGCCTCGTGCTGGTGCGGAGGAGGCGGCAGCACGCATGTCACAACCGCCGTCGCAGCAGCAGCAGTCGCAGCAGCCGCCGCAGCAGTAGCGGGACGGGGCAGCAACAGCGAAGAGCGGCCTGCGAAGGGCGGAGAAGAGGAGAGGAGGGAAAAAAAGGGGGGGGCGTGGAAGAGTTCGGTGGAGGAGATCTAGGAAATCCTCCTGTGGGTTTGTGGAAGCTTGGTGACGGCTAGGGTTTGTGGAAACTTGGCTCTGATACCATGTTGAAATTAGTTGATGATTTTATTGATTGTCTCATTGGCATTATATAGCCTTACAGTCATTAATACAATAATTTCAATCATTATGACAATAATCTCATAATGGAATATCCTGTGACATATTCTGGCATCCCAAATATGTCCTCAGGATATTCCCATGTGCTTATACTATACTTAAATATGACACCCAACATACCATATCAACAACCTTGCTGTTGAAAATGTACCGACTATCCTTATTAATTACTTACAATCCCATTTGACACATTTTATCTTTCAATCAGTTGTCTTTCTTCCTACTCAGTGTCATTATGGTATAATTATCAGTATCTAATTGGAGCTAAATCTTGCAGCACTCAGGATTTCCACATATTGCTCTCGGGTGTTGGGTTCTTCTTACATTTGGGCCGCAAGTGTGCAGAGGATATGGTCCATTTACCTTTTTCTTGATGTATGTACTTGGCGGGATTTGTGGCAATTTGACAAGCTTTATTCACACTCCAGAGCTGACTGTTTGTGGGACAGTAAGTTCACTGAAACCTACCTAATGTGACTTCTGTCAAAATATACTTAAGGCTTCATATCTGAAAAAAATATGATCAAGTTGGGACCTGCTTGTTTTGGTCAAGTAATGCTGGCTACCATTGAGAATAGACTCTTGAATTTCACCAAACAATAAGTGCTTGTATATTTTTAATTCCATATTAGCTTCAAGTGGTAAATTCATACCCAGATTATATTCTCTCTATCTCCAAATTAAAAGAAAGAAAAAGGAAAGAAAGTTAAGAGAGAATAAATAATTTTACTTGATGCTAATTCCACTAACTAAAGTTTTTCCTCTAGGCTCCTGTTTTTGCCATTATTGGAGCTTGGCTTGTCTACCAAATTCAAAACAAACAAGTTGTTGAGAAAGAAGTGTCAGAAATTATGTTCTGGAAGGCAGTGATTGCCACTGCTCTGAGCTTTGTTCTAAGCAACTTTGGGAGAATAGATGACTGGTTAGATGCTTCTATCTTCTCTTTATCATCTCCTTACCTGTTAATTCATATAGCAATTGAAAATTGATGATAATTATTATTTCTTGCAGGACACATCTCGTGGCAGCTTTCTCAGGTATCATTTTTGGGTATCTCACATGTCCGACTTTGCAGCTGCTAGATTATTTATCATCATCATCATCTAAGAATGGTCAGAAACAACAAGGCATTGCTCTTTTACAACAAAAGGCTGATCCATGCAAGTCGCTACTTATTTTTACTATCTCCATTCTTATCTTGAGTTGTCTGGTCTTTGTTTATGGACCACAGCTCGAGTTGTTGGAGTTGGATGCCTTTCTATAATTATAACAGGGAGTTTGATTATGGTACCAGCACAGGTACCTTATCTATATATAATAATGGTTTCATGTTGATTATGTTAGGTGCTTGAAACTCATGTCAATATTATGCATATAAATTCTTAAGAGTTTGATCTGTAACTGAAAGATCTAGTAGCATAGAGGTCTATCAACTTATGCATGATGTATGACGTGGTGAGTTACTTTGAGTGCAAGATATGCAATTCCTGAAGTTTAATCCATCTGGAGTTTGATGAGTAGAACTCTTAGGTAGGTGTGTTATGGGCCTGAGTTATTCCTGAGCCTGTTCTAGCTCTTCTGGTTGAGAAGCTCGTGAAGTGACTCATTTTCATTTTGTATATTAATATAGAATAGGGATTTTACTTGACTTGGTCGGATCATCTTGTGAAAGAAAGATCGAGGAAACAAAACAACGGGCTCGTAGATGAATAAGCAGTAGGATTTTGTTTGATATGTTAAAGAATACCCCAACTCTGTATGCTTGGTTGGGCTCGACAACAACTCTAGCCTTAGGGCATGGTTCTGGGAAGCCCCATGGGCCATAGATAGCATACAAGGAAACATGGTAGTATGAACTCAAAATAATTAAGTAGATAGGTAGAAATAAAAAAGAATGGTACCTGTACCAGTACCAGTACCTGTACCAGTACCAGTACCAGTAACAGTAACATTACCATTACCATTATTACCATTACCATTACCATGTAATAGAATTATATGCAAAAGATTAAGACATGCAAGCAAAGTAAGATGTTTGATTTGACGTACTGGAATGGAACATCAGTAGATATTAATGGATTTAGAGAGAATAAAATGACAGAATTGTGGTCTAACTACAATCGAGATTAGCAGTCTTGACTAGCTAAAAAAAATACCATACTAGAATGGATAAAGATGTCCAGCCTGACCTGCGGATCCAAACATCTTCAAAATTGATCTGGTCCTGTCTGAAGCTTATAGCCATCTTGAGCCCAAATAAATAAAAGTTGTATCAATAGTTTTGACATTATATGGGCTTCCTTCTTCTTCATCACTACATAAAGGATCAGGGTGTCTATCAGACGGGGATGGGTCAGGGATGGGTTAGTCTGGAGAAGAAGACGGGCCAGACCGTGCCGAGGAAGCCTAAATCCAAATCCAGCCCGGCCTAGAATTCGGGAAGTAGCACGCCGGGCTTGACCGGGCTGGGCCAGGACTGGTTTCGGGTCAGGTCCGGGTTGGCCCGTAAATGTTTAAAACAAAAAGGGACTTTAACAAATAGATTTATGAAAATAATAATGTAAATAAATAAATTTTACTAATTTTATTAATTTCATAAATTTAACATAACAATTTTTTGTTGTACACTGAAAAAATAAATTGAAACAACATATATATATATATATATATATATATATATATATATATATATTTTACAATTTTATCCTCAAGTCCTTGGTCTTCTGTAAAGTTCATTGTTTAGCTCCTCCTCCTCTAGTAGGGTCGTCCATGGTAAGAGATTGAAAGTCGAATTTATTAATGTCTACACCTTCTTCTCTTAAGTGTTAAGTTCATTTTTTTCGCACGAACCCAATCTTGAACGCAAACACAGACTTCCAAAATATTCGGCAGCGTCATGCTTCTCTTCTTGCATAGCATTTTTGAACCTGCATTAAAATAAAATTTCAATGCTACCGTGGACATCGGGACCGTTAGAAGATCACGTGCTAAAGAAAAAAGTATATGATAAGTTTTTCTCGTGTCTTTTCTATAATTCTAAAATTGAAAAATATGATCCAGAATCCTCATCATCTTCATCATAAGAGTTTAAATATAAGGATAATTCTTGAGTTGGGAGGAAAAATTGTTTTTGTTTCTTTCTTTGTAGTATAATGTTAGCTTAAAATAACTTAGAAATTAAACAAGTGCTACTACTATCTTGAGCGGTTGTACCGGATCGACTCGATACAACTTTTTCTTCATATAAACTAATTAGACTATCTAAACGTTCTTTAATGTCTAATTTTAAGCCACTTACCTCGCGTTTATATTGTTATCAAAATCGTCTAACAATATAAATACACCATCTAATTTGATTTTAGGATGTAAAAACACAGTCAAACAATATAAACGAGATATTTAACGCCAATATTTTATAAATTTATTTCCATTTTAGAAACGACATAATCAAAACCACGAGCATTTCTATATTTTGAAAATAAATAAAAAATAATAATAATTTCTTTTAAAACTAAAGGAGAAGTTGGATAATAAACTTCGGATAAAATGCATGTAACATTGTAAAATAATTCGAAAAATTTATAAATTGAAGTAGCAACTAACAAATCATTCACAGTTATTTGGTAATCAAAACTTTGATTAACATTAATATAGTGTGTAATAACATCTCTATATTTAATACAAGATTTCAACATCAAATAACTAGAATTCTATCTATGTGGTTCCATCCTTAACTAATCTCCCAAATGTCAAACCATATTGTGCACATAACATTTTAAACTCTTGTTGCCTACTTGGAGAAGTGTTCAAATTAATCAGACATGTTCTAATATTTTCTAAATTTGTTTGAAAAATTGAAGGCACTCTTGTACAATTAAATTAACAATATGACAAACTACATCTTATTCAATTGAAAAAGTCGTCCTTTTATTATAGGCAGAAATTGATATTTTAAAATATTAATACAAGAAGTATTATTACAAGCATTATCAAAAGAAAAAAAAATTATTATGAATATCATATTCACGTAAAATTTGTAATATGGCTCCACTAATTGCAGATCCAGTATGCAAAAATTATAATAGCCTTAGATAAAGAATTTATTTTTGTAAAACCCAATTCGTATTTAAATAATGTGTCGTGGTACAAACAAAAGAATAGTTTTGTTTACTAATCCATATATTAGAAGTTCAAATTTTTTACTTATATTTACAAAAAAAAAAAAAAAAAAAAAAAAACTGCTTTAAAAAAATAGCTTTCTGCCCTGGTAGTAGATCTATATTTTTTTAATAAAACAAGGATTTAGTACACTATTTGCATAATCATAATATGATTCACTCTTACCAAATGTAAAATGTTGTTCTTCACAAATAATATATTTCGTTAAGTTCGTTTTGTTACGAGCAGCAAAATAAGTAAAGTTTTCTATTGAAGATTCTTGAGGAACGGTACTTAACTGTGTTTTTCTTGCATTTAATGTGTCATTGCCATAAAAAATTTCATAGTGTTTCTTTAAAGTTTTTTTTGCTGCCATTGTTTTTCCATTTTTTTTTCGTTTCTTGCATTGTGCATCTCTGGTAATGGTTTTTGGTCTTTCTGATCTAATACTTCTTTTCCCTCATTATCAATGACAAAAAAATTTAGTAAAAGATTCACATAACATCGATTTTCTCCTAATAAAAATATTAGTATTAATACTTCTATCTTCTAGAGGTAACATTTGTGTCAGGGACACAAAATCTTCTATAGGGTTATTAGCATAACAGTTCTTATCAAAATTATTATAATAATTGTAACACTGTTATGAAATATCTTGATAGGAATGGTTAAAACCAGTAGCATCATTATGATCCATACTAATAATTAAAAAAAAATTATAATTTAAAAAAAAACTAATCAAATTCAAATTGATTTCCTCCAAAAACTAATCAAATTATAATAATAAAAAATTCTTAAATCTCAAATTGAAATTTTTTTTTATGTTGGATGTATAATTATTGTAGCTTTTGGTGGTCGATCAAGTTGAAGCCTCCAAAATTTTTATACTCTTGTAATTTTTCTTGCACTTCAGTCTTTAGCAAGTTGCTATACTTCACTAGATTACTTAGATAAGTGAATGACAAAAGACTATGCTCCCCTATCTTCTAAAGAGGATAGAATCTTCTTTTGTTCTTACATCGGAGCAAAGTACTAGAAAATAAAGAAAAAATATTGTTATAAATTTGGATGAATTATGTCATATTTATAAAATTGTTAGAATGTTAAATGGCCCTAATACCCTTAGAATATAGCATTTACAGGAGTATTTTGGTCATTTTTAACAAAATGACCAAAATACCCTTAATTAACGATCAAAACAGATATAATTTGGGGGTATTTTGGTACAAATATTCTCCTTTTATATTAATAAGGCTGTTGGGAGGGTTTTTTTAAACTATAATATCCCTCCCAACATTTTGAATAACGGACATATTGGAGAGTGGTTTATTTTGGTAAATTACTCCAAAAAATTAATACATGTGGGTCCCGTGGGGGGTGTAACGACCCGCTCCACTCAACGCGAAAAGCTGATTCAAACGGCGCAAGTGTGACGACCTGTCCCGCCTTGCTCGGTTAGATGTCTCGTTTTATGCAAAGGCATTCAAATTTAGCCAATCAGAAGAAGTTCAGACTTAGACTTTCAAAGGCGCGCTCGGAATCTCGCTCGGCTGATGCGATACATTGCTAAGGTGGGTGGCTCCGATGAACCTGTCTTTACTTAGCTTGCACAACCAATAACTCGAACAATACATGCTAGATCTCTAGGCGATAACCCCTGCATGCTAATAAAAGAAGAACTCAACGCACCTAGCTAAGGGAATAATCTCATCTTATATTACTTGTATGTAGAACATGAAAATGAACTTGGAATCAAAGTTAAACTCTCACACTACACCTTCACGCTCATACTAGTCGTGCTGCTTATGTTCTAAAGTAGACTATGTCGCGTGTTTCTCATAGTGCTTATGTTTTACACTATTTCAATTCTCGTCTCATAGATTCGTGCCACGACCTAGAACATGACACGATACATGTCTTGATTCACCTAGTTTTGCCAGAAGACAATCAAATAGTCGTTACATGCAAGTTTGAACATGGAAGTATTCGAGACTGTTGAGTCGCCAAGGCAGTTCCTAAACTAGGGGACTGTAGCATGATAAGTCAAGCAAGATATGATCATGACAGCTCTGGAAGTAACACTCGCTTTGTACTGAATCTGACGACTCGGTGAGTCGATAAGTTTGTGAACAAGATCCTGACTTGAACCTGTACCTGACAAGATCCTGACTTGAACTTATACTTGACAAGAGACCTGAAATTCTAGAGACTTACATGGTCATGGACAACTCTTGCACGAGGTATGCTTAGATTCCTCGGACGATCACCAGGGCACCGGGATCGTACCGACCTAGGAGGAATCATACGGGTATTACACGACCAAAATGACTCTGGGATGCAAACTCGTTTTGGGGCGACACAATATCGTTATTCAGGCCCTTGGTATGACATCGCACACTTGGATTATCTACCCTCCTGATAGTCGCATGTTCATAGGCGGGATGGTGTGGAACGCCCCATGTTCCTTGTTCCTTGCGCTGTACCCTATTTTTGTCTCGGGCGAGATAACATGTAGCGATTTTTGTACCTTACACATCTAACCGTCTAGAGACTATAACTCGTACTTTATGGCTATGCCAGTGTAAACCCCCTGATTTTAAATTTTTTTAGTAATTTTTACACAATTTTCTGTAATTTTCTGGAATTAAAACTAAGGTATTTTATAATTAAATAATTTTTTTTACGATGTTAATTAATATTAAAATATTATAAAAATAATATTTTCTGGTGTAAAATAAAAAACTAGACATAGGGTAATTTTCCGAGAATTTATTGGACCCCAGAAGTATTTTTAAAGCCATAAAAACTAATTTATATTTAAACCAAATTAAACCCTGAATTGAACCCGTTTTATTTGAAAATAAACCAAACCGAACCGCTGTAAACCGAACCAAACCAAACCAAACCCAGCTCTTAACGGGTCAGGTCGGATCCGAAGTGAACCCGACCCAGACCCGGAACCCGGCCGAAACCCTAAATCCTAATCCTAGCCGACTTTACTGTTCCGGCCACCTATAAATCCCTTCGAAACCTACGCTCCGCCGGCCGAAACCCTAGCCATCTCACCGTCCAGAACCTGCAGCTCCGCCCAGAGCCCGCTCTGGCCGCCCTAGCCCGGAACCCTAACTCCTCCTCCCTCGTCTTCCTCCTCCAGAACTCCTCCGCCCCGACCAGAACTTCCATCGCCACCATCTCTCCCGATCATTCCCCTCGCCGTCTCCGACCCTAACTCCCCCGCTCCAGTCGCCCTAGCCCGCTGTCCCACCTTTTCCCTCGCCGCCCTAGCCGTCGACGCGCCCCGCTCGACCTCGAACCCCCACAGCCCTATCCATCACATTCCTCCTCCGCCCTAGCCGTCGACGAACACCTCGACCACCACTCGCCGTCCTCCGCCCATCCCCGACCCGCAGCGCCCCGCTCGGCCACGACCCCTCCCGCAACCTCGACGACCCGCTGCCCTAGCCCCGGACACGGCTGAACCCTGACTCCGACACAGCAGCACTGCAGAACCCGGACACGGCAGACTCGGACACGGCACAACAACAGTAACCCGGACACGAAGAATCCTCGTTCTACGTAGCCCCGTTCAGGTAACCCGTTCTCTCTCCTCGTTGCTCCGTTTCCTGTTCCGTCAGTTGTGACACGTAGGCTGTGTGACCCCCTCGATGCCCGTGCAATCCGCTCGGTGCGTCGTGTCCTGTGGCGATCGCGAACTGCAATCCAAAAACAGAAAAAATAACACCCTATTTTTTCCCGGAACTGAGTACGCCCCGCCAAACGGGACGACTTGGTCGCGCACGGTCTTCACCAAAAGGTGCGTGCCGTTGATACGGACGTGCGAGATTTTGCAGAAGTTTATTTGGATGTGCGTGCACACCGGAATCAACACGTATCCGCCGACAACGCCTCGTATCCGCCTATTCTGGAACACGTCGTAACTCTGTGTACACACGTCGGATCGAAACGAAATTTTCACCATCGGACTCATAGCAATACGCTGGTCCTGTGACCCAAGTTTGGTTCGATTCTGAGAACGTTGGCAAAATCGCGTATCGTGGGCCCTACGGCTCCACTTGATGGGCGATTTTGTGACCGGCTCATCGGAATCAAATTCTGGAAGTTCCGTTGGGTTCGTATCATCGTTCTGGACTTGTTGACACTAAGTTTAACGAAATTGGAGACCATTGGTTCTGACACGCTTTTTGGTGCAGTGGGCCATAGGTGGACCTCGCTTTTATCCGAAATTATCGTTTTGCCCCTGTGTCCAAATTTGACGAAAGGGAAGTACTTTTTAGCTATTTTGCTTATTCTGGGAACGTTGGTGATATTTATTTCAGCATCCGGAGACGTTCATTCTGAGGCCGTAGATTCTGACTCTTGGTGTTGACATCTGGACATTATATTTTGCAGCTTTCTTGTCAGGCAAGATACCTTGCCAAATTATTTATAGTGCTTCGCATGCTATTTATATTTCTGTTGATTTATTACATTTCTGTATAGTTCTTGCATGTGTAGTTTTCCTTCAGTCATTACTATATATTAGATATGTTGACACACACACTTGACACTTAGTATCATGCGAGGACAATCATTAGGCATATGGACTTTTAACCACTTTGGTAAACCGTAGTATATAGTTCGCACTATGGGCGTGTGTCGCGTTGGTCGCTACCCCAGAGGTATGTCGATTTCTGTAGAGTCGTGCTGGTCGCTACCCCAGAGGTATGTCGATTTCTGATGTCCATTGACGGGTGTGTGAGTTGTGAGGCTTAGATCGAGTAGCCTACCCTTGTCCATACGTCGAAAAGTTGTCCTCATTTGCATTCATATAGATTGTCTTGTACAACGTACTTATCTATTTTCAAATATTATGCATGTTTACTGTATTCAAATTGGCTCGCTTTCTGTATCTTGTTACGTCCCTCTGAGGACCTGGTCCTCTGCCAGGTGTATCTGTTCTTGAGTATTTGCAGGAGCGCAGATTTGGATGGTTATATATGTTTCATGGATGTCTTCTCTTCGAGCCCGTGGTCGTTAGCTAGTATTCTTATATTGTGTTTATTGTGTTGTACTTTTCTATTCGAGTTGGTAGGGGATTTGTTTCCATCCAACCATCATCCTTAGATACTTATGTTGAGATCTAGTATATAGATGCTGGTTATTCATTTATATTAATTTTCTGTGGATGAGATTTAGATTATACCCTGTGACTTGTGACATATGTTTATACCACTTGGGGATTGATATTCATATTACAGCGTACGTGTGAATTTTGGTTTCCATATATTGGAGTTGCCATATCCATACGGCTGGCATGGTTACGTGTCCTAGTCCTACGTACTTTTGGGACTGGGGCGTGACATATTTTTGTGGTGGTCCATGCAGGTCGAGAGCATATTATCTCGGTTACGTTATTGTACCGAACAAGCCTGCACCTAGGAAAAGAGTATATGATCTCATCCACAATTGACTATGATTCGCTCTCCTTCCAATCCATTATATCTGAATAATTGCATCCTGCTTGATTCTTGTACCTCCCTAATTGTTCTTTGAGTATAGCCTTCTGCTAGAATATAGGAACCCCTGTTATTAGGATGATAATTATGGTAGCACACCTATTAAGAATACAACGAGAATATAGACACACCACTAAGTTTAGAATATCTAGTGAACCCTAGAATTCTTATATATAGATTGGTTTACCATTACCCCTTGATGCATTATGAAGACTTGAGAGTAGTATAGACGCTACTAGAGTTAGTTAGAAGTTTTACCATAATGTTTGACCCTAGTATTGAGGAACCAATAGAAAACCAAAATTGAATATTAGGACTGAACCTAACCTTCATAGTTAGATAAGTATTGGAGAACTATAAACTTAGATCATTGTCTTATTATTAGTAGACAGCACCTTAGGAAGCCTAGAGGATTGTGAACAACACTTTTTTTTTAATCATACCTCGAACATAGCAACTAGCATACCACTCCCTCTTAGAAAACTATAATGCTATTTAGAGCCCTCTATTTTAATTTCATATATTATTCCTTTGCGACCTTAGCGTTCGCTAATTGCGCGACGACTAAATTTTGTTCTTCTACCCTTCATCTTTCAACTCGTGCCATCTGACACTTCTGATTGTAGGCCAGGTAATTTATTCTGTGTTAAGGACATATAGTTGCTTGGATTATAGTTGTAAATGTTAAATTTTGAAATTTTGTGCTTAGTAGTTAGAACTCGATAGTTTAAGCTATTCTTGAAGATTGAGACCTGGTGCTTATCCCTTAGTTTTAAATTGCGTAAAATGTACCCCACCTCAATACGAGTTATGTTCCCTTTCCCTTGAGGCCAGTAACTATTCCATTCTTACTATAGACACTTGCACTAAGACTAGGACTTAGGACGACCATGACCTATGTAATGAAAGAGGATACCTTAATAAGTACCAAGACCCCCTTCTCGTAGACCTTAACAGGAGTTTCTGCAGTATCCTTAAGATAATTACAGTACTAGTTTATTGTTATAAGTTGGGTAGTATACCTCACATCATAGTATCACATAGTCTTTTGACCTATTATTGAAGTGTAACTGAATGACATTTATTGTATGCTAGTGTAAGACGACAGTGTTTATTCAGACTGTAGGACTTAGAGGCTCATACCCCAATTTAGTCGACTAATGACTTAGACATGAAGTTAGTATGACAACTGTAGAGATTGTAGAGTCTTTTTTTTGTGAACTTGAATTTTTATGTACCTTCTTTCATTATAATCCAGCGTATTTATGTTTGCTGTACTACATTGACTTATGCTGCTATTATAGCCTAGTTTTTGCAAGCTTATTCTTTTATCGAGCTTGCTCATGGCATATGTATTATTGGGTGCACACAATGATACAATTGCCTAATCAGAATCGGTGTATTAATGTCTAGCTAACCTTAGTGCGCTTGGTTCGCTCTTCGCATGACTACTTTACGTGGATTGAGCTATATGGTAGTAGACGGATATACTTGCCCCTAGACATGTCTGACACATCGTATCGGTTACATAACTGTACTGATACGAGCATGTAATATGAAATTACCAAAATATGATTTCAGTCCACAACTGTCCTGACAACTCTCTTTTCGAATTCTTTAATCTCTTTGAACCTCGTACTTGTATTCTGTCACCTTCACCTTGAATTCTTTATTATTGCTCTCCGTCTTCCCCTATTTCGGAAAGACGAAACCTCGTGCTGGTATAAGTTGACACTGATAGTACTAGATATACCCCATAAAGCTAATCATATGACTTAGTGACTCTCTTTTATAATTGATTAAGGGCATATCATAGGAGATATGTTTGGTGTTAAAACTTTTAGGATGGAATAACATAATTAAATGATCTGAGACATAGCTTTCTTAGATGTATAGCCTTAGATGATAGATGGGTAAATTCTAAGTTGGGTAGAGACCGCAATATTCACTTGAGAGGAATTCTTTAGACTGTAATCAAGTGAGATTTGATAGAGAGACCTAACCTAGTTTAATTTCGAGGACAAAATTGTTTTAAGTTGGGTAGATTGTAAACCCTCTGATTTTTAAATTTTTTTAATAATTTTTACACAATTTTCTATAATTTTCTGGAATTAAAACTAATTTATTTTATAATTAAATGATTTTTATGATGTTAATTAATGTTAAAATATTATGAAAATAATATTTTCTGGTATAAAATGAAAAAGTAGACATAGGGTAATTTTCCGGAAATTTATTGGACCCCAGAAGCATTTTTAAAGCCCTAAAAACTAATTTATATTTAAATCAAATTAAACCCTAAATTGAACCCGGTTTATTTAAAAATAAACCAAACCGAACCGCTGTAAACCGAACCAAACCAAACTCAGCTCTTAACGGGTCGGGTCGGATACGAAGTGAACCCGACCCGGACCCAGAACCCGGCCGAAACCCTAAATCCTAATCCTAGCCGACTTTACTGTTCCAGCCACCTATAAATCCCCTCGAAACCTATGCTCCGCCGGCCGAAACCCTAGCCATCTCGCCGTCCAGAACCCGTAGCTCCGTCCAGAGCCCGCTCCGGCCGCCCTAGCCCTGAACCCTAACTCCTCCTCCCTCGTCTTCCTTGTCACGACCCGCACCCGAAAATCGGGCATGAGCCGTGGGTACGTCCAGCCTACGCCGCAGAATCGGCGGTAGAACGCTGTAAAGGTCCGTTCTAGGTCAACCATATCTATCTATATCTCACTGAAAAATCCGGCATGACCTCTCCAAAAGGAGGGCAAAACCACGCAATATATATATAAAATCCTCTCCCAAAGGAGGCAACCACGCAATATATATATCAATGATCTCAATCACAAAATCTAGAGGAAGAATATAAGCACGATATGATATAAACAAAGAAACAGAACCAAGAGAGCAAGACAATCCAAAATAATACAGTCCAAGCCAAAATAGCTACAACATCACAGCATCAAAAGAATAAGTACAGTCATCCAAAATACAACCACTGGAAATAACCCAGGAAACCCACCTAGCTAACTAGGGTGCTATCGGCGTCTCCTCGACGCACTCCTCCTCGGGGTCACAACAGTCGTCAATACCAGGCCCGTAGAACGTAGGGCAATAGTCCTCAGGATCCTCTGGAAAAAATATGCCCAGTCAGGACTGGAGCGAAGTACATAACTCTGAAAGCAACTCCACATGCATGGTAAGGTGTATATGACGAGCAATAGAAAAGTAATCAAGATGCACAGGAAATAAATATATGCTGGAGCACAATAAGTAGCTACAATGTAAACTGGAGAATAATACAAGTAGTGAAAAAGTAACTGCAGGTGAGAAACATGAATGCTAGCTAAGTGCCTTGAGCATAAGTTCGTTATGTGATCGGCTTAGGTTGCACATGAAAAACACTAAGATAACTCCGTTATGCGTGAGTTGCATAACCGACATACACATGAATACTGTTTGGCTTTGATCACATAACCAACTCACTACTCCCCTCCCCCACTAATACCATTGGATCCAACCACAACACGCTACGTACATGATAATAGCTCGCGCACACGAAGGCGAGAGCACAAGAAGCACATGATAGCACATGAGAATCAATACCCGAAGCACATGATGAAATACACGTGATAGAGTACCCGCTGAACACGGTAAGGGGGATAGCATCTCATGACGGGATCCACTAGTACCAGCTCGTGTAATAATGTGTCAGAATCAAGTATTACAGTTCTAGAACAGGTGATATAAATGCTATCATGAAATGGAAACTATCAGAGGTAGGTACTCGCCTGATGTCCTGAGCAACTGATGAGGATCGAGGTCCGGACCGGTGTCGCAAGGACCTAATGCGAAAAACAGAATTAAACAGGGTTCTAAGCATTTAAACTGATATAAAATAATTAAAAACAGGCTTCTAGGGCTATTCTAGGTCGAACGGGTCAAACCGGTAAAATTCGGGTCAAAAAGTCAACTCGGGGTCCAAAAAGTCAACTCTAGGTCAAAACTAGGTCAAACGTTGACTTTTACGGTCAACGGAGACAATTATGGTCAAAGCTAGGTCAAACTAGGGTGCCCCTGAAATTCTAGGTCAAACCGAGCTCATTAAGCTACTAAACTCACAAACTCGCCTAATCGAGATACCGGGATACCCTCGGTATCCGATACCTCGCCCTAGGCCATGCACCCCGCCTAAACCCGCTAAAACCTATGCTAGCACGCGTAATTATATATATATAAACATATAAAAATCACTCTCAAGCATTTCCTAGGCTAATGCTCAAATACCCCGCTCGAAACTCAATACCTTGAATATCTTAAGGTATCGAGATACCTCGGTATCTCAAGGTATTGAGGTTTCGCTCTAAAACCCTCTAACTAGCTATCTAGCTATTGATTATGCACCTAGTTATTAATCTAGGCTAGGTAATATAGATATCTATCATATATATATATATATCTAAGTAGGTATCTACCTATATACATATATATATCCACACACATATACCCATTACCCATTTCCTTACCTAATCATAACATATATACATATATATATACCTATCAAGATATCTATATATATATATAAATATAGGTATATAGATATCTATCTCTTAGATAGATAAAACTATCTATCTACCTATCTAGTATCTATCTATCTAAATACCTAGCTATCTATCTATTAATCTAGCCATCTAATTATCTATTTATCTAATAACTTATCTATCTAACTAGTTATGTATCTATCTATCTATATAGATATATCTATTATCTATGTATCTATCCCTCGCCAACACCCCTCGCTACTAGCCTCGCTGCTGCCTAGAGCTTGCTGCTGCTGCTGCTTGTGCTGATGCTGCTGCTGCTGCCTCTTGGAGCTGCTGCTGCTGCCTCTTGGAGCTGTTGCTGCTGCTCCCTCTTGCTGCTATTGCTGCTGGCTTTGCTGCTGCTGTGCTGCTGCTGCAGTGCAGCAGCAGCTGCTGCCTTTGCTGCAGTGGTCCCCCCCCTTCTCACATACACACACACACTCCTATATATATACATATATATACCACTCTATATATATATATACATACATATATATCTATATATATAACTAGATATCTATATATATTCACACTCATCAACACACTCTAACACACACACTAGCACACTCACACACTAACACACACACACACACACACTCACAACACTATCAACACACACACACACAAATATATATACATAGCTACATATATATATACACTTGATATATATATATATATATATCTATATATCTACACACACTCTCAACTATATATATATACATACACCTATATATATATATATATACACATATACACACACAAGCACACTTACACATATACATATATATATATATACACATAGACATATACATATACAAGTACATAAATTTAAATACACACATATATATATAAATATATATACATAAACACACATACATATATATAAATATATATATATATAGACACATACAAATACAAACACAACCATGTACACGACACTCAACCCACATGCCCTACTCATGCCCAACGACCCCGACACTCACCAATACCCAAAAATATATAAAGTATAACTCGAAAACTCTAGCACACACTCCCCGATACTAACCCAACGCGCGCACAAGCCCGAAACGAGGAAACCAAGTCGAAATGGCCGTTCGGTCATTTCGACGAACACGTGGTGCGCGGCTCGGAAAACCTCCTGAAACGCACACCAAACGAACTCGAAATCGGCCCAAAATTTACCCACGCGCTCTACACGATGTCTAGATCCTAGAAAATGCGCTCCCACGTCGATTCTAGGCCCGCGGCGGAAACGCACACGCACTTAGAATCGGCGACGACGAAAAGCCCTAATTTCGTCCGAAACGCCCGTTTCTCTGCGACACGGCTTTCCGTGTCCGAACGGAGACACGCACTCACCCTCTAGACACCCGACAACGTTTACCTAGGTCCATCTAACCTAGGGCATCACCCAAAATTGGGCCAAATTCGGATTCCATCCGAATTCGACACAAATCCTAATGTCAAAGTCTCTAAACTCACCCAAACTAGTTCCAACTTCCTCCTACGGGTAGGGTTAGGGTCTAGGAGGGTTCTAAAACACTAATTATACTACATAAAAATAATTAGGAAGGGGAAAGTTAGGTTTTACCTCTTGGGAGTTGGAATTCCAAGGCCAAAGTCTCACAACCCCTAGAAATCACCTCCTTCAAGCTCCAAGCCACCAAAACTAGCCTCCACCCTAAATCTAAGCTTCTCACACCTAGGTTAGGGAAAATGCAAGGTGAGGGTTAGCACAAATGAGAAGGAATGGAAGA
The DNA here is from genome assembly GCA_036927795.1 of Iris macrosiphon. Taxonomy (NCBI): domain Eukaryota; kingdom Viridiplantae; phylum Streptophyta; class Magnoliopsida; order Asparagales; family Iridaceae; genus Iris; species Iris macrosiphon. The sequence continues at coordinate 144,839 of JAYESA010000010.1, forward strand.
AAGAAGGAAGAAAAATGGAAGAAAACTTACCTTGGGGAAGAAGGAAGAAGTGGAGAAGAAGAAGAAGTGAAGAAGAAGAAGAAGAAGAAGAAGAAGAAGAAGAAGAAGTGGAATGATAAAGAGGGAGAGGGCTGCTGGTTTCCACGGTTGGGAGGGGTAGGTAGGGGCCGGCCACTTATAAAAATGGGTTCACACAAGTTTCCAAGTTCCCAAAACGCCCCTACTCACTCGGTTTTGGGTTCCGGGTTCCAAATGCGCTCAAACTAGCTCCAAATCTCTACAACTAACCTCCTAAAAATAAAATAATAAATCTAAGCCCCAAAATAATTCTCACAAGGGTGTGGGCTGGGTCGGACATGGGTCCACTAGGGTCTGACATGGGTTCCAGGCTAGTCAAAACCCTAAAACAATCAGAATAAAAATAATAAAAAATAATACAATCACTATTTAAATACAATTATAATTATTTAAATACAATACACAATTTACCAATAAAAAAATAAATAAATAAAAAACTCTATTTTCTAGAATCGGGTAGTGACAAGCCTACCCTCCTTAAAATAATTTCGTCCTCGAAATTAAAAGACGAAACTAGGACAGGAATGCAAAAAAAGAACCATACCTCAGGGCTCGAAGAGATAGGGGTATCGCTCGCGCATTTCATCCTCCCTCTCCCAGGTCGACTCTCCTGGAGAGTGATGCCTCCACGCGACGCGAACCAAGGGAATAGTCTGGTTCCTCAACACCTTCTCTCGCCGATCCAGAATCTCCACCGGCTGCTCTAGATAGCTAAGAGTAGGGCCCACTGCGATCTCCGAGTGATCCAATACGTGACTGGGATCCGCCACGTACCGTCTCAACTGCGACACGTGGAACACATCATGAACTCCCTCTAGCGTAGGCGGCAACTCAAGCCTATACACCACGGCACCGACCCTCTCGAGGACACGGAAGGGTCCAACGAAACGTGGGCTAAGCTTCCCGCCTCCACCGAAGCGAATAGTACCCCGCGTCGGAGAAATCCTTAGGAACACCAGATCTCCAACCTAGCACAAACAAGGTCTCTGCACTTAGTCTAAAATAAGCAATCACAAGCAAACACAAGAACAAAATCTAGATTCTAAGCTATACCTCGAACTCCAAAGGTCTCCGGTGGCTATCGGCCCAATGCCGCTGCCTGTCCTGCGCCACCCGAAGTCTATCTCTAATGAGCTTGACCTTCTCCGCTGCATCAACCACCATCTCCGGGCCAAGCAAAGCTCTCTCACCTATATCATCCCATGACAACGGAGTGCGACACCTCCGTCCATACAACGCCTCAAAAGGTGACATCTCGATACTGGCTTGGTAGCTGTTGTTGTAAGCAAACTCTACCAAGTGCAAGTGATCCTCCCAAGAGCCTCTGAAATCCAAAACACAGGTCCGAAGCATGTCCTCAAGTGTCTGAATGGTCCTCTCTGACTGACCATCTGTCTGCGGGTGATACGCACTACTAAACTTGAGCTGGGTGCCCAAGCTAGCCTGCAGACTCCTCCAGAAATGTGAAGTAAAGCGACTGTCCCGATCTGATACTATGCTCACTGGAACTCCATGCAGTCTGACTATCTGGCGCACATATATCTCTGCGAGTCTCTCTGTAGACGTACCCACTTTGAATGGTAGAAAGTGGGCCGATTTGGTCAACCTGTCCACGATGACCCAAATCGCATCTTTCCCGCCTGGAGAACGGGGAAGTCCAGAAACAAAATCCATTGTCACATGCTCCCATTTCCACTCCGGAATGGGTAGCGGCTGGAGTAATCCTCCTGGCCTCTGCCTCTCCGCCTTCACCTGCTGGCACACTAAGCATCGGAATACGAAGCGTGCTACCTCTTGCTTCATCCCGTACCACCATACATGCTGTCTCAGATCTCTATACATCTTGTTGGCACCGGGATGCATATAGTACTGGGATCGATGCGCCTCCTGGAGAACCTCCTCGCGCAACAACCCACTCGGCACACACAACCTGGTACCGTGCCGTAATGAACCATCATCAGTAATGGTGAAGTCGTCTGCTAAACCCATCTGAACCTGCTCCCTGATGCTCCTCAGGGACTCATCCTCAAACTGTGTAGCCCTGATCCGGTCTACCAACTCTGACTGAATCTGCAGTCCCCACATCTGCATCTCAACTCCAGGCACTATCACCTCAATGCCCAAGCTCTCTAGATCTGCCAGAAGATAACGATCTGTAGTCAGGCACATAGCTACCGGATACCTGCTCAATGCATCCGCAACTACGTTCGCCTTCCCTGGATGATACTGCAATGATATGTCGAAGTCTTTCATCAACTCCAACCATCTCCTCTGCCTCATGTTCAGCTCTTTTTGGGTAACACATACTTCAAGCTCTTGTGGTCTGTGAAGATCTCCACACGCTCTCCGTATAAATAGTATTTCCACAACTTCAGAGCAAAAATGACCGCTGCCAACTCCAAATCGTGGGTAGGGTAATTCTTCTCATGAGGACGTAATTGCCTGGAAGCATAGGCAATCACCCTCCCATTCTGCTGCAACACACAATCCAGTCCTTTCCCCGATGCATCACTATAGATAGTGAATCCTCTAGAACCTGATGGTAACGTCAACACTGGAGCTGTCGTCAACCTCCTCTTCAGCTCATCAAAGGCGATCTGGCACTCCTCTGACCAAACAAACTCCACGTCCTTCCGGGTCAGCCTGGACAACGGCTCTACAATCCGGGAAAAATCCTGAACAAATCTCCTGTAGTAGCCTGCCAGTCCCAAGAAACTCCTGACCTCGGCTACTGAACTCGGAGCACTCCATGCCTCAACTGCCACGATCTTTCTCGGATCCACCGAGATACCCTCTCCAGTCACCACATGACCAAGGAATTCAACCTTGTCAAGGAAGAACTCACACTTCAAAAGCTTTCCATAAAGCTTCTCCTTCCTGAGAGTCTCCAGCACTATCCTCAGATGCTCCTCGTGCTCCTCTGGGGTCTTCGAATACACCAAGATATCATCTATAAACACCACCACAAACCTGTCCAGATGCTGATGGAACACCTTGTTCATCAGATTCATGAACACTGCCGGGGCATTAGTCAACCCAAACGGCATCACCAAGAACTCATACTGTCCATATCTGGTCCGAAAAGCTGTCTTCGAAATATCCTCCTTCCTGACCTTCACCTGGTGGTAGCCTGTCCTCAGATTAATCCTGGAAAATACCCTCGCTCCGCTCAACTGGTCAAATAGATCATCAATACGCGGCAGCGGATACTTGTTCTTGATTGTGAGGCTGTTCAGAGCCCTGTAGTCGATACACATCCGTATCGACCCATCCTTCTTCGGCACAAAAAATACCGGAGCACCCCACGGAGAAGAACTAGATCTGATAAATCCCTTGTCCTGAAGCTCATCCACCTGCTTCTTCAACTCTATCAGCTCACTGTTGCTGACTCTATAGACGTGCTGGGATATCGGCTCCGCGCCTGGCACCAAGTCTATAGAGAACTCCACATCTCTGTCCGGAGGTAACCCTGGCAACTCCTCCAGAAAGACATCCATATACTCCTCTATCAGTGGATGTAGCGACCTTGGCTCTACCACCAGGGCTCCGCAGAAGACTCCCTCGGTCTGCTCCGCTGCTCCTCTGGCAAACTGAAATTCTGGCTCACCTGGCGGACTAAACAAAACTCTGCCTCCACGACAATCTATACTAGCACAATGCGTACTCAACCAATCCATCCCGAGTACAATATCGTAGCTCGGAAGTGGCATTACGAGTAGGCACACACTCAACTCCCGGCCTCCCAAGGTAACTCTCCGGTCTCTGCAGACATCACTGACTAGGATGATACCACCCCCGGTCGTGATCTTGCAGAGTCTAGCTAAAGGTTCAGCAACAAGATGGTGTCTAACAGCAAAAGATACAGACACAAAGCTATGGGAAGCACCGGAATCAAATAAAGCAAGTGCTGGAATGGAATCAAGGAGAACAGAACCTGAGATAACATCACCAACTGGCTCGGCCTCGTCCACTGTCAGGGCAAAAGCTCGCCCCTACTGTCCTCCTCGGTGCTGCTGCTGGTGCTGGGCGAACCTCTGCTGCTGAGTCTGCAAAGGCTGTCCTCTCTGTTGCGCTGCAGGTGCTCTGGCTGGTGCCCTCTGAGTGGCTCCTCCGCCCTGAGCTGTATGGGCAAGCGCTGAAGGACAATCCTTCAGCTGGTGGTCTGCGGCGCCACACAATAAACATCTGCCCAGCCTCTTTCTGCATATGTCCCATCCGTGCCCTGGCTTCCTACAGAAAGGGCAAACGATGGACTGCCTCTGGCCCTGCTGCTGACCCTGCCTCTGCTGCTGGGGCGCCTGTCGGAAGGGCGCCCGACCCTGACCCTGGTGCTGCTGGGTCTGCTGGAATGGCCTCTTGGCCGGGCCTGCACTGCTGCCTGCTCCGGAAGTGTCTCTGCCCCTCTTCGTCTTCAGCTCTAAATCATCCTCAGCCCTCTGAGCATCGCTGACAATTTGCTCGAAGGTCGCCTCGCGGTCGCTCCTAGTCAAGGACTTGACCGCCATGACTAAGCCCTTGCAAAACTTCCGCGCCTTCGCTGCCTCTGACAACCCCTCAACAAATCTGCCCAGACGGCAGAACTTTGCTGCATACTCATCCACTAGCATACTCCCCTGGACGAGCGCCTCGAACTGACTCTCTAAGGCACTGAGAGCCACGTCCGGGAAGAACTTCTCCTTGAAAAGCTTCTTGAAAGCCTCCCAAGTCAATCCCGGAGCTGCTATCCGCGTATCCGTGCGGAACCAAGTGAGGGCAAGGTCGAACATCTGGCTGCCCGCTGCCTCTATCTGCAAGCTGGCTGGGATCATCGCCAGCCTGAAAATGCCCTCTATATGCTCGATCCAGTCGTCGGCGTACAGGATTCCCTCTGTGCCGCGGAACTCCTTAGGCCGCATCCTCTGAAAATCGATGATAGTACCCGGCCTAGGATACTGAGCCTGCTCTGGCTGTGGCTGGATCTGAGCCACTCTGTCGACCGCTGTCAAAGCCACCTGATGAGCATTCTCAATGCCCATCCTCAAAACATCTGCCTGGCGGTGCTGCGCATCCATCATCTCTCGGAAGAATGCGAACAACTGCGTAGCATCTACTGGCGCAGGCGGTGGTGGAGGAGGTACCACCGGGACAACTGGGGTGGCTCTCGGATCAATGGGAGTAAGGGGATCTCCGAGAGAAACTGAAGCTCCCTCAACCGCAGGAGTGGCGAGTGAAGCGGTAGCGGCTGCCGGAAGTCGAGCAGGTCGAGAGGTGGCAGACCTCTCGGTGGTAGCTGCTGGGGCGGTGCGCTGAGATTTGGTCTTCGGAGGCATCCTGAACACAGATCAAAAGAAGTCAATATAGTGCAAGAAACGATAACATCAATGAAGGACAATAATATTGCAAAAGAAAACAATTTCAGAAAAATTAAAGATAGCAAAAGGAAGTAGGAAGGGTCCTAGTTGTGATTGAGCACACTCTCTCTCAGCCTATCTCCTATATCCTATTGCAGGTAACCCTAAAAAGCAGACCTGCATGGGCCACCACCAAAAACGTGTCACGACCCGCACCCGAAAATCGGGCATGAGCCGTGGGTACGTCCAGCCTACGCCGCAGAATCGGCGGTAGAACGCTGTAAAGGTCCGTTCTAGGTCAACCATATCTATCTATATCTCACTAAAAAATCCGGCATGACCTCTCCAAAAGGAGGGCAAAATCACGCAATATATATATAAAATCCTCTCCCAAAGGAGGCAACCACGCAATATATATATCAATGATCTCAATCACAAAATCTAGAGGAAGAATATAAGCACGATATGATATAAACAAAGAAACAGAACCAAGAGAGCAAGACAATCCAAAATAATACAGTCCAAGCCAAAATAGCTACAACATCACAGCATCAAAAGAATAAGTACAGTCATCCAAAATACAACAACTGAAAATAACCCAGGAAACCCACCTAGCTAACTAGGGTGCTATCGGCGTCTCCTCGGCGCACTCCTCCTCGGGGTCACAACAGTCGTCAATACCAGGCCCGTAGAACGTAGGGCAATAGTCCTCAGGATCCTCTGGAAAAAATATGCCCAGTCAGGACTGGAGCGAAGTACATAACTCTGAAAGCAACTCCACATGCATGGTAAGGTGTATATGACGAGCAATAGAAAAGTAATCAAGATGCACAGGAAATAAATATATGCTGGAGCACAATAAGTAGCTGCAATGTAAACTGGAGAACAATACAAGTAGTGGAAAAGTAACTGCAGGTGAGAAACATGAATGCTAGCTAAGTGCCTTGAGCACAAGTTCGTTATGTGATCGGCTTAGGTTGCACATGAAAAATACTAAGATAACTCCGTTATGCGTGAGTTGCATAACCGACATACACATGAATACTGTTTGGCTTTGATCACATAACCAACTCACTACTCCCCTCCCCCACTAATACCATTGGATCCAACCACAATACGCTACGTACATGATAATAGCTCGCGCACACGAAGGCGAGAGCACAAGAAGCACATGATAGCACATGAGAATCAATACCCGAAGCACATGATGAAATACACGTGATAGAGTACCCGCTGAACACGGTAAGGGGGATAGCATCTCATGACGGGATCCACTAGTACCAGCTCGTGTAATAATGTGTCAGAATCAAGTATTACAGTTCTAGAACAGGTGATATAAACGCTATCATGAAATAGAAACTATCAGAGGTAGGTACTCGCCTGATGTCCTGAGCAACTGATGAGGATCGAGGTCCGGACCGGTGTCGCAAGGACCTAATGCGAAAAGCAAAATTAAACAGGGTTCTAAGCATTTAAACTGATATAAAATAATTAAAAACAGGCTTCTAGGGCTATTCTAGGTCGAACGGGTCAAACCGGTGAAATTCGGGTCAAAAAGTCAACTCGGGGTCCAAAAAGTCAACTCTAGGTCAAAACTAGGTCAAACGTTGACTTTTACGGTCAACGGGGACAATTATGGTCAAAGCTAGGTCAAACTAGGGTGCCCCTGAAATTCTAGGTCAAACCGAGCTCATTAAGCTACTAAACTCACAAACTCACCTAATCGAGATACCGGGATACCCTCGGTATCCGATACCTCGCCCTAGGCCACGCACCCCGCCTAAACCCGCTAAAACCTATGCTAGCACGCGTAATTATATATATATAAACATATAAAAATCACTCCCAAGTATTTCCTAGGCTAATGCTCAAATACCCCGCTCGAAACTCAATACCTTGAATATCTCAAGGTATCGAGATACCTCGGTATCTCAAGGTATTGAGGTTTCTCTCTAAAACCCTCTAACTAGCTATCTAGCTATTGATTATGCACCTAGTTATTAATCTAGGCTAGGTAATATAGATATCTATCATATATATATATATCTAAGTAGGTATCTACCTATATACATATATATATCCACACACATATACCCATTACCCATTTCCTTACCTAATCATAACATATATATATATATATATATATATATATATATATATATACCTATCAAGATATCTATATATATATATATATATATATAACTATAGGTATATAGATATCTATCTCTTAGATAGATAAAACTATCTATCTACCTATCTAGTATCTATCTATCTATCTAAATACCTAGCTATCTATTAATCTAGCCATCTAATTATCTATTTATCTAATAACTTATCTATCTAACTAGTTATGTTTCTATCTATCTATATAGATATATCTATTATCTATGTATCTATCCCTCGCCAACACCCCTCGCTACTAGCCTCGCTGCTGCCTAGAGCTTGCTGCTGCTGCTGCTTGTGCTGATGCTGCTGCTGCTGCCTCTTGGAGCTGCTGCTGCTGCTCCCTCTTGCTGCTATTGCTGCTGGCTTTGCTGCTGCTGTGCTGCTGCTGCAGTGCAGCAGCAGCTGCTGCTGCAGTGCAGCAGCAGCTGCTGCCTTTGCTGCAGTGGTCCCCCCCCTTCTCACATACACACACACACACTCCTATATATATACATATATATACCACTCTATATATATATATACATACATATATATCTATATATATAACTAGATATCTATATATATTCACACTCATCAACACACTCTAACACACACACTAGCACACTCACACACTAACCCACACACACACTCACAACACTATCAACACACACACACACACACACATAAATATATATACATAGCTACATATATATATACACTTGATATATATATATATATATATCTATATATCTACACACACTCTCAACTATATATATATACATACACCTATATATATATATATACACATATACACACACAAGCACACTTACACATATACATATATATATATACACATAGACATATACATATACAAGTACATAAATATAAATACACACATATATATATAAATATATATACATAAACACACATACATATATATAAATATATATATATATAGACACATACAAATACAAACACAACCATGCACACGACACTCAACCCACACGCCCTACTCACGCCCAACAACCCCGACACTCACCAATACCCAAAAATATATAAAGTATAACTCGAAAACTCTAGCACACACTTTCCGATACTAACCCAACGCGCGCACAAGCCCGAAACGAGGAAACCAAGTCGAAATGGCCGTTCGGTCATTTCGACGAACACGTGGTGCGCGGCTCGGAAAACCTCCTGAAACGCACACCAAACGAACTCGGAATCGGCCCAAAATTTACCCACGCGCTCTACACGATGTCTAGATCCTAGAAAATGCGCTCCCACGTCGATTCTAGGCCCGCGGCGGAAACGCACACGCACTTAGAATCGGCGACGACAAAAAGCCCCAATTTCGCCCGAAACGCCCGTTTCTCTGCGACACGGCTTCCCGTGTCCGAACGAAGACACGCACTCACCCTCTAGACACCCGACAACGTTTACCTAGGTCCATCTAACCTAGGGCATCACCCAAAATTGGGCCAAATTCGGATTCCATCCGAATTCGACACAAATCCTAATGTCAAAGTCTCTAAACTCACCCAAACTAGTTCCAACTTCCTCCTACGGGTAGGGTTAGGGTCTAGGAGGGTTCTAAAACACTAATTATACTACATAAAAATAATTAGGAAGGGAAAAGTTAGGTTTTACCTCTTGGGAGTTGGAATTCCAAGGCCAAAGTCTCACAACCCCTAGAAATCACCTCCTTCAAGCTCCAAGCCACCAAAACTAGCCTCCACCCTAAATCTAAGCTTCTCACACCTAGGTTAGGGAAAATGCAAGGTGAGGGTTAGCACAAATGAGAAGGAATGGAAGAAAGAAGGAAGAAAAATGGAAGAAAACTTACCTTGGGGAAGAAGGAAGAAGTGGAGAAGAAGAAGAAGTGAAGAAGAAGAAGAAGAAGAAGAAGAAGAAGAAGTGGAATGATAAAGAGGGAGAGGGCTGCTGGTTTCCACGGTTGGGAGGGGTAGGTAGGGGCCGGCCACTTATAAAAATGGGTTCACACAAGTTTCCAAGTTCCCAAAACGCCCCTAATCACTCGGTTTTGGGTTCCGGGTTCCAAATGCGCTCAAACTAGCTCCAAATCTCTACAACTAACCTCCTAAAAATAAAATAATAAATCTAAGCCCCAAAATAATTCTCACAAGGGTGTGGGCTGGGTCGGACATGGGTCCACTAGGGTCTGACATGGGTCCAGGCTAGCCAAAACCCTAAAACAATCAGAATAAAAATAATAAAAAATAATACAATCACTATTTAAATACAATTATAATTATTTAAATACAATACACAATTTACCAATAAAAAAAATAAATAAAAAAAAAAACCCTATTTTCTAGAATCGGTTAGTGACATTCCTTCTCCAGAACTCCTCCGCCCCGACCAGAACTTTCATCGCCACCATCTCTCCCGATCATTCCCCTCGCCGTCTCCGACCCTAACTCCCCCGCTCCAGCCGCCGTAGCCCGCTGTCCCACCTTTCCCCTCGCCGCCCTAGCCGTCGACGGGATCCGCTCGACCTCGAACCCCCACAGCCCTATCCATCACCTTCCTCCTCCGCCCTAGCCGTCGACGAACACCTCGACCACCACTCGCCGTCCTCCGCCCATCCCCGACCCGCAGCGCCCCGCTCGGCCACGACCCCTCCCGCAGCCTCGACGACCCGCTGCCCTAGCCCCGGACATGGCTGAACCCTGACTCCGACACAGCAGCACTGCAGAACCCGGACACAGCAGGCTCGGACACGGCACAACAACAATAACCCGGACACGAAGAATCCTCGTTCTACGTAGCCCCGTTCAGGTAACCCGTTCTCTCTCCTCGTTGCTCAGTTTCCTGTTCCGTCAGTTGTGACGCATAGGCTGTGTGACACCCTCGATGTCCGTGCAACCCGCTCGGTGCGTCGCGTCCAGTGGCGATCGCGAACCGCGATCCAAAAATAGGAAAAATAATAACCTATTTTTCTCCGGAACTGAGTACGCCCCGCCAAACGGGATGACTTGGTCGCGCATGTTCTTCACCGAAAGGTGCGTGCCGTTGATACGGATGTGCGGGATTTTGCAGAAGTTGATTTGGATGTGCGTGCACACCGGAATCAACGCGTATCCGCCGACAACGCCCCGTATTCGCCTGTTCTGGAATACGTCGTAACTTTGTGTACACACGTCGGATCGAAACGAAACTTGCGCCATCGGACTCGTAGCAAAACGCTGGTCCTGTGACCCAAGTTTGGTTCGATTCTGAGAATGTTGGCAAAATCGCGTATCGTGGGCCCCCCGGCTCCACTTGACGGGCGATTTTGTGACCGGCTCATCGAAATCCAATTCTGGAAGTTCCGTTGGGTTTGTATCATCGTTCTGGACTTGTTGACACTAAGTTTGACGAAATTGGAGACCATTGGTTCTGACACGCTTTTTGGTGCAATGTGGGCCACAGGTGGATCCCGCTTTTATCCGAAATTACTATTTTGCCCCTGTGTCCAAATTGGACGAAAGGGAAGTACTTTTTAGCTATTTTGCTTATTCTGGGAATGTTGGTGATATTTATTTCAGCATCCGGAGACGTTCATTCTGAGGCCGTAGCTTCTGACTCTTGATGTTGACATCTGGATATTACATTTTGCAGCTTTCTTGCCAGGCAAGATACCTTGCCAAATTGTTTACAGTACTTCACATGCTATTTATATTTCTGTTAATTTATTGCATTTTTGTATAGTTATTGCATGTGTAGTTTTCCTTCAGTCATTACTATATATTAGATATGTTGACACACACACTTGACACTTAGTATCATGTGAGGACAATCATTAGGCGTATGGGCTTTTAACCACTTTGGTAAACCGTAGTATATAGTTCGCACTACGGGCGTGTGTCGCGCTGGTCGCTACCCCAGAGGTATGTCGATTTCTGTAGAGTCGCGCTGGTCGCTACCCCAGAGGTATGTCGATTTCTGATGTCCATTGACGGGTGTGTGAGTTGTGAGGCTTAGATCGAGTAGCCTACCCTTGCCCATACGTCGAAAAGTTGTCCTCATTTGCATTCATATAGATTGTCTTGTACAGCATACTTATTTATTTTCAAATATTATGCATGTTTACTGTATTCAAATTGGCTCGCTTTCTGTATCTTTTTACGTCCCTCTGAGGACCTGGTCCTCTGCCAGGTGTATCTGTTCTTGAGTATTTGCAGGAGCGCAGATTTGGATGGTTATATATGTTTCGTGGATGTCTTCTCTTCGAGCCCGTGGTCGTTAGCTAGTATTCTTATATTATGTTTATTGTGTTGTACTTTTCCATTCGAGTTGGTAGTGGATTTGTTTCCATCCAACCATCATCCTTAGATACTTATGTTGAGATCTAGTATATAGATGCTGGTTATTCATTTATATTGACTTTCTGTGGATGAGATTTAGATTATACCCTGTGACTTGTGACATATGTTTATACCACTTGTGGATTGATATTCATATTACAGCGTACGTGTGGATTTTGGTTTCCATATATTGGAGTTGCCATATCCATACGGCTGGCATGGTTATGTGTCCTAGTCCTACGTACTTTTGGGACTGGGGCATGAAAGCCAGTGATATTTCATATAGATTTAGCCAGCGTACGTAGCACGCCCCGATCTCCCGCAGGAATCGGCCGCCCCCGTTGGGCGCGAATCACCGCGCCAGCGGTCCCGCGGGACGATCATCTCTATCGGGACGTAATGCCGTACGAGCCTGGGGTTACGCCCATACAAGGCAATATCGTTAAAGTTATGGCTATCATCGAATCGATCGAGTACGCAGTGGAGGGACAGTGTTGCAAACAATAATCCATCTGAGTATACGGAGAAAATCAAGGCACGAGGTTCTCTGAATACAATGTCATCGTTCCATACATTATGTCCCTCTAAACAAAAGTAGCACAAAGCAATCGATACGGCTCAAGACATTGAAATCAAATTTTTGGGTCCTGGGGATGAGGTACGGCTATCGCTTCCTCAGATGATCCAGCACCTGCGAACATGCAAACTATTGGTGGGTTAGCACTTTAGAGAAAGTACTGGTGAGTCTAAAATCAACGAACCGAAGCAACATTCACTAAAACCAACACTAAATAATTATGTTATAAAATATTACATTACTAGTGATCTAGTTTTACGTAGGTTCGTTACATGCAATACATGAACGGAGTCATATTACTTCTTTTGAAAACATATTTGAAATCAGAGTTCATGTTCGATATACAAGCAAGCTGGCAATACAAGCAGTTCATATACGATAAGTAAATTCATTTACTATCTATGGTGTGCAACGTGTTTCATAAATCATATCATTTCTAAAGACTTTAGCATGCATCTAGTAGACTATCTTCTTAGCATCTCTCTCTTACTCTTATCATCAATAACATCTTATCGTGTGAACAAGGTATAATCATATACGAAAATAAGACTTCTCTATGCAAGCATTTAACATAAGAGAGCATATTCGATAGTATGAATATCACTTATTCAGTGATTCTTATCCTTTCGCCGAACGGTTATCCCTGCAGCAAACATACAAGTTAGCAACATTTGCATATATATGAATAAGGTTCTCTTTCCCTGTCCGTTTCTACATCAAACAGTTAGGTAACCAAGAAGGCTGAATCCTAGCATGCGACCTAACTATATGATGGTCCATGAGTCTACTTCCTCATGATTAGTAGCAGTGTTATCACGGCCCAGCACTGTACTAATATACTCGCTCATATACTAGCTGCTTTGACTCGTGAACCAGCTATCTAATAGACATGAATACCCCTTGATCACGAGGACTTCTTTGCCTCAGGTATTCCTCTGATCCCCCCTAGGACGAACGGTCCCAGTGCCCCAAAAAATCGTTCGTGGGATTTTTCTTGTGCACAAGTTGTCTAAAGACCAATGTATGAATGCAACTCTATCAGATAAACTCTATATGGATGCAACAGTTCAATAACAAGCATATAGTCAATCTCTTCTCTCTATCTCTGTCTTTGTACGGACGTGCCGCCATCTCTATCTCTATGCGAACTGGTCGCCATCTCTCTGATACCGTTCAAGCATTTTGATAACTTCTATGGAAACATGTAGCAGTCTCTATTTAAGCAAGCAAGCATGGAAACAGTTCTCTATCTCTTTAACTAAGCATGCAGTTCTACTCTTTCTTTTAGCATATACGAAGAAAACATATGAACATTCTTTTACTCTTGTTTATTAGCATGGCAGCGGTTCGTTCGATAGCGGTATCCGTATAATTATAGCATGCAATATTCTATTCTTTAACTTAGTATGGCAATGGTTCTATCTTTATCTCTTTTTAGACAAGCATAGACATTCTCTAGTTAAGCAAGCAGGTTCTCGTTCTATCATTCTCATGTGATTATTATCTTATTAAGCAGACAAGCATTACAAAAATTCAAATTCATTATTAAGGCGTGCAAGAATCAGAGAATGAAGTTCTGCCCACTTACCTAGATCAGTCATCTTCTGGTTCAACAAGGAGCTCTTCAAGAAGATTTTCTTTTTGAGTCAGCAAACCGATATATCTTGTATATAGTGCCAACCCGGAGCGGGATACTATAGTACGAGCGATAATTTGCGTGCATGTCGATCCTTGCACTCGTCTGATGCACGATGCACTAGTCGTGGTCAGAGCACTTTATATCTGTGATAAGAGTTTGTTGCATGCCACTTTGTACTTTGAGATATGGATGCACGATACGTTATCTAGCACGAGCGTAACACGCCTGAGGCAAGGATACATTCGTAACACTAAGCCTTGTATGCGCACTCTTTTGATTTATTCATGTATTATATGCTAGTTAACTTGGTTTACTCTTGGGCAGGGAAGGACTTATTGTAAGTTGGTAAGTTTTGCCATGTTACTCTTATATCGTACGACGCACCGCTACACGAGTTAGGCTTTATATCCTATGCCATGAAATCCTACGACAAGACTAGAAAGACAACATAATAGATGGTGCACGTAACTAATTCAACGTGTTTGGTTTTGTTGAATTGGGCGAGAACCCTCCCCACCAGTGCATTCAATATACTGATAACCTACCAGATTATGTGCATGGTATAGGAGAACCTCTTTCGGCGTGGAGTATCCCCTCGTGCGCTAAGGGGCACAACTAACTCTGGAGCCTTTGAGCATTACGGACGGAGCTAAAGCACATATACTTAATATAATGTATTGGAACATCGCCTATGTATCATCCCAAAGTTGTAAGCCGCTTGGCACGTTTTATTGTTTTGAGAGAGAGAGAGAGAGAGATTGAGCGACTTGTAATCTCGGCCTAGCGCCGCTTGTAATATTTTTATTATTATTAATAAAGAGCTTGATTTTATTTTATACTTGTGTTCATTAACTTTTTGCTACTTTGGGACAATCTGTGCGACTCTGTGGCTTAGTTTTAAATTATTCATTTTATGTGCTTGCCTTGTGCGGGCGCAACTTAGGCTCGTGCGGCATCACACCCAAGCGAGGACGTTTGGCCATGCGGGACCGGGGTATGACATATTGGTAGCAGAGCACGACTTTACGTCCTTGGACTTCGTATCAATTCTCTCTGTTTGAAATTTCGTTCGTGGGTAACAACATAGACGCTCTTTTTTGATATCCCGTGTGATATTCCATAAAATGAGTCTAAATATTTTAAAATTGCATGCAAATGGTTGGTTCAATGAGATAGTTATGCGAAGGCCTTTATGCCGAGCTGTGCCGAACCTTATGTGAGTAAACTCGTGCTAGAGTTAGCAAATTATGTACGAACCAGAATAATCTTATGCTTAGACTAGCGTGCAAGTGTGCGAGACTAAAATATCATTCGGACGGGATAGCTATGCATACAGCCTTTTGTCTAAGTCGTGCTGGGTAATCGCCCACATAGACCCTTTGGTGCGAGCGAGTTACGAACGAGATTCTGATATCGTTCGGGTAAGGATAAGTTGGACCTAGAATGGCAACTGATAGAGATGTTATCGGATTGTCGCTAAGGCGAACAGATCACGCTCAAATTTTTAGGAATGGTTCGGTCAGTTATTCGTGTCGAAAAAATATCAATCAAAATATGGTTTGTGTGGATGATTATCGATAGAGGTATATACAAGACTAAGATTATCGAGACGACGCAAGGGAATTGTGTTGTAGTTTAATGAACAAATTACATGGATATACGAGTGAAAGATACAAACACGATTGAGAATTTATAGAGTAGCTCGAACCCTGAGTGGTATATGAATCGTCTTGGAAATGTTCGAGCGAATCGAGGATTTTGGGGTAGTAACGAGTCTATCAGCAAGCGATGTGTTTGACGCAAAGCCTTAGAATGAGTAATAATTAACTAATCGTGAATTCAAATGTCTCATATGAAGTTTGTTCGGACGATTCATGGATGAGTTGTGCGGATAAAAAATGGTATCGAATAAGAATTTAGAATGGTACAAAAGAATGGATATCTTGGTCGAGGAAACTTAATGGATCATACGTACGATTTCAGATTTAATCAATGGAAAGGTTTTGTGTCGAGATTGAAAACTCGAGGATTTGATCAGAGTTTTTGTGCGAATGATTTACTCTTGGACTTGAATAAGTTGATACAATATCGGTAGTTGGAAAATAGCACAGATTGATACAAGTTAAAAAATTATCTGGTTCGATGATTTGAGGTAGACAATAACGGATGTGATCTTGAATTGGATTAGTCAATCTTGAATCTAGTTTGGAAGATAGTATTCAGCTGAAATGCAAACGAAGTTACGTGAAGCGGCGGTTATACGAAATGCTTGAAGACATTGAAACCTGTCGAGGATTTTCTCGTTGAATGAATGATAGATAGATTATCAAAATAAAAGTTTGAACTTGGTTGTTTTGAGGAATGCTAGATACGAACTATGGATCGGTCGAACGATAAAATTGAAGTTGGACGATTCGGCTAGGCGAATGTTGATGTTGGCATAAATGGTTATTAAAGGAATACGACTTGAGAAAATGATGAAATACTTGAGGATAGATCCTGGATTCGATGTAACGGGATTGATGACTTAGAAAAAAAATTGGGATTGATCTATGACTTGATGAAAACAAAGTTTAACGGTGAAATAACTTGGTGAATTCGGGGATCATTTTGACTTATGGTTAGAGGCGAAAGCGATTCAAGAATACAAGTGAGTTGATGATAAGTTAGTTTAAAATTTGATGCAAGTAGCGCTTAATGGTTTTGTGAACGAATACGTGAATTGTGTTGGACAACTTAGAGTTTATGATTTAGAAATTGAATCGTGACTTGGTGGTCTAGACTTAGAAAAGAATGGATAGGTGGATTCCATCGAAATATAATTAAAGAGATAGACTATGTGAACCGCTAGGTTTGACGTACGCCATTGATATATCGAGGAGTTGACTGGACGGGCTTATCGTAGGACGACTTTGCTGAAACAAACTTGGACCCCTTGAACTGAATGTTGTGAATGATAGTAAGATGATCTATGCTCGATATTTAGAAATCTGAGTGGTGCGAGCTTGGGTAGAATATCCATACGAACGAATAATTGTTTGACCTTTGAAAATTGGGGTGAGCATCATGCGAACGAATTTGTACGATAAGAATCGTGAACTCGAACTGTACCTATGACCTTTGTCGACATTGCCAAAAATAAGATGTAAAGTCGAGCGAACTTTTTTATTTATTAAAAATTGACAAACAATACAAAAGAATCACTAATACAAAAATGATCTAAGTACAAGAAAAATATAAGATCTGGGCAAGTGTGACAGTGGAGATCGAGCACTACAGCGGCTCCTTTACTCCGTTGAAGATCCGAGACCAAGGGAGGTTGACAAGGATTCCGCGCTCCTTCTTCTCCTTCCCACGACAGATATTCTGATTCTCCTTTGCGTGTGGATGTGACAGCCTCTATGTCTAGGTCTCTCTTTTGTACATAGAAAACACCCACTATTTATAGCTTTGAGGGGACATATATTCACGCATCTTATGCTGCCAGACGGCGGCACATATTGCAATTAGTGGCGCATGCTGTTGTAAGTTGATACGTGGTCGCCCGAGATTTGGGGTTGTTGATGCCCATAACACTCGTGACACGTGTTGTTGTAGACTTTGATTACACCTTGGAAATATGTCCACTCGGCGCATGGAAATAACCAAATAATAGTGGCACATGGCACTGCGGGCATATGGGAACACTAGGGTACTGCAGGCGCATGGCACTACAGGGCACATGAGAACACTAAGATACTAGTGGCACATGGCACTGCGGGCACATGAGACACTGCGGGCACATGAGACACTACTGAGATTGTTGGCGCATAGAGCTAGCTCACTACGGCGCATAGGGATGGATCACTGGAGCGCATGAGACTGGATTATTGGGGCGCATGGGGCTGGATTACTGAGGCGCATGGAGATGGATCACTGAGGCACATGGAGTTAATTTTTTATGCTTTTACAACCTTGTGAGCCGACCTAGTGGTTAGGCAGACGACAACATGCTATGAGATGAATCGGTATGACCGGTCTTAGAGTATCGCTCGGGTAAGACGATAGAACTGGGGCAGCAAGACTTAGAGTTAGGACTTGGATGCTAGTTGTTGGTTTGGATAGGTCGTGCGATGGAAAGGAACTAGACGGTATCGAGGATTTGTCGGACATAATACTTATAATAGGAATTGTTGATGCTCAAGTAAAGTTGTGATAATGAAAAAAATTGAATCATTGCTTGGAAGACGTACTTGATGGTAGTGCATTGCTTGATGTTAAGATAGAATTAACGGGCCCTTGGTATGGCATAATATACTTGGATTATCCGTGTACCCTCCTGATAGTCGCCTGTTCATGGGTGGGATGGTGTGGAATGCCCCATGTTCCTTGTTCCTTGGGTTGTACCCTATTTTTGACTAGGGTACACATCTAACCGCCTAGAGACTATAAATCATACTTTATGGCTATGCTAGTGTGAGACCCGTCTCACTATTTTTGTATTTTTGTATTTTTAATATGGAATATGTATGCTATTGCTGTATAATTGCTTTCCGTATATTTTTTGGAGTTTTTAGCTGCTTTTGTTCAATTTCTAGAATGGTGAATAGTATTAGCCAACCCTTGATATATATACCCCTCTCTTTCTCTCTTCCTTATTCTTTCACTTTTTCATTTCTTTCCTCTTCCCTCTCCACTCCCTTGGCCGAGTGTAAACACCCGAATTTTTTCGGATATTAAAAATGAATTTTGGGATTTTTTTGCGATTTTTAAATAATTAAATTAAATATTCTTCTGAATTAAATGTTTTTAAGTATTAAAATAAATATTAAAATATTATAAAAATTATATTTTGGGTGTATTATTAATTATTTGTTGTTGTATAATTTTTTTGGAATTTATTGGGCTCAAAAACTATTTTTAAATTGCTAAAAATCCCGTTTTAATTAAACCGGGTTGAACCGAGTTGAACCGGACTGAACCTGGTCTAACTGAACCGAACCGGACCGACCTAAAACCCTACTGAACCGACCCTAGACCTAACGGGTCGGATCGGATCGGATCGGACCTAAACCCAACTCGAAATCGACCCGACCCAAATCTCGCTCCCCTCTCTCTCCTCTCCCCACGAACTCCACGACCCGCCCCCGCGGATCCCGGCACGACCGGTCGCCCCGCCCGCGGCCAACCGCCACGACCCTGGCCACGATCTCCTCCTCGCTCCGCCTCTCCCTCTCTCCTTCCCCATTTAAAGAGCCCCGCCCTTCACCACCACTTCCCCACACCACATCACCTGCCGCTCCGATCTCCGCTTCCGCCGCGACCCAGACCCAGCGACGCCCTCGCCGACATCCCCTCCCGCCGTCGACGACTCCTCAGCGAATCCAGAGCGGCCGCCGACGACCCCCAGCAGCTGCCGACCCCAGCAACAAGCTCCAACACCGCACCGTAGCCGCGACGCGCCATCGCGAAACCGCCTTGTTCAGTCATCTTCGACCCCCTGTTCAGGTAAAAATACCTCTCTCCTCGCCGCCTCATTTTCCGTAATGTCTGTTGCTACGCGAACCATGCGTGACCCTCTCAAACCCCGTGTAACTCGTTCGGGGTATCGCGTCCTGTGTCGGTCGCAAACTGCGACGCCAAAAACAGAAAAATAAACCCAAATTCTGAAAATTCAGAATTCATCCCGAACTCGCAAGTTCACGACCGTTTTGCGTGCAACCTGTTAACTGTTTTCAAAATCCACTTGAACAGTAATTTAGACCGTATAACCTAGTTTTAAAACCCTATTTTTGTTCGATTTTTGGTGTGGTAGATTATGTTTAATTCGAGGGTAAAAATGGCCAAAAACTTGCTTATTTAAATACTCTGATTTTCCCGAAACTGGGTGCGCCCCGCTAAATGGGACGACTTGGTCGTGTGCGGACTTCACCGAAAGGTGCGCGTCATTAATATGGAAATGTGAGATTTCATGGAAGTTGATTTGGATATGCGTGCACACCGAAATCAACGCGTATCCGTCGACAACATCCCGTATCGGCCCTGTTCTAGAACTCGTTGTAACTTTGTGTACACATGTCGTATCGAAACAAAACTTGCGCCATCGGACTTGTAGCAATACGCTGGTCCTGTGACCTAAGTTTGGTTCGATTCTGAAAACGTTGACAAAATTCCGTATCGTGGGCCCCACGGCTCCACTTGACGGACGATTTTGTGATCGGCTCATCGGAATCCAGTTTTGGACATTCTGTTGGGTTCGTATCGTCGTTCTGGACTTGTTGACACTAATTTTGACAAATTTGGAGAATATTGTCTCTGACACGTTTTTCGGTGCGAAGCGGGCCACATGTGGACCCCGCTTTGACCAGAAACTGTCACTTTTGCCCCTGTGTCCAAATTGGACTCAAGGACAGGCAATTCTAGCTATTTGATGTCTTCTGAACCTGATGGTAATATTTATTACAGCTTTTGGAGGTGTACCTACAGATTTCGCTGATATCGAAGCAGCTGTTGGTATTCAAACCCCAGGCAAGTGTACCTTGCCATACTTGCAGCATTTGTTTATACTATTCTCTTGATTTATTACTGAATATCTATGTTCAACCTAGGATTTTGTGACATGACTTAGCATCCGAATAATATTCGGGTGCCAACACCGTACGCGGCGTTGTGTAATGTCACCTAGTCATGGATATCGCGACCTATACACTCTCGTGCTTGCCTTATCAAGTACGTCATACCCAGGATACCTGACACTATTCATGAGACATAATCTTCCTGGGATATTTATGGTGATTCTGTATATGTTACAGGATTTGTGACATAGACATTATATTCATAGCTATCATATGACTTGCTGCATTAGTTATGATCTTGCGTGACATGGATATGAGACGTTGTGGACATGAGACGTGTGATTACATTGGGTGGGGAGAGACACACATGCTACAGGATGTTTTATATATATATTTATTATTGTGAGGCCGTAGACTCTACATCAGAGCTAGGCACATTACGTGATATTACTGCTACCGTCTCCCCGACACAGAGCTTGTAGCGGTCTCAGCCTGAGTATTAGTGATGCGCTCACTTGCATTTCACATAGATGGTTACATAGTTACCCTATTTGTTTCATTTACTATTGTACTGCATTTATTTTGGCTTATGTTATTTTGTACCTTACTATGTCCCCCGAGGACCTGGATTCCGGATTATGTCCCCAGGTTTAGCAGAGAAATTCTATCCCGAGGTATACGGGACATGAGCAGAAGCAGAAGCAGGAGCTGACACTAGAGCTGAACCAATTCCCGAGGACGAGATGATGGCTGAGGACTTCTCCTGAGTATCTGTTATCCGTACTCAGTATTTGCTATTATTATACTATTTTATTTCTAAACTGTTGGATCTTGTATCAGACTTATTATCGGGTTGTTCTCCGATTTACTTTATTGAGACTTGTTGTTGGTTTTTATTTCATTATGCTGATGTTGATCATATTTAACTTCTATGGATGAGATTAGATTGTGACATGTTTAGTAGACCTTGAGTAATATTTTACAACTTAAGTACACCTTGATGGGTCCATTAAATTGGGTTCGCACATTAGTGTGTGCTGCTGGCCATTGCCACGTGTCTAGTCCCTTGGTATTTTGGGACTGGGGCGTGACATGGTTTTTGTGGTGGCCCATGCAGGTCTACTAAATTGCTTCGGTTTCAACTAAGGGACCGAGCAAACCTGCAATAAGGATAGGATAAGTTCTAGGATCTCATCCATTGATTTGAATCGTTTTTGATCTCTATATATCGGATTCGAATTAATTTCTTGATTTGCATCCTGTCATGATTCTTCTGTGCATTCTCATAATTTTCTTTCAATGCAGAGTAATGGATCCAAGAACTGGTGACGAGAATCCCTTAGGTACACCACAAGATGCTGTGGTCACCTATCAGGAGGGGGTGACACCAGAAGATATAGGACAATCGGCTCAAAGCCATCAAGCAGGCCAGCATACTTCAAGGTTCTGGCGTGATGACATCCCACCTCCGCCACAGTTCACACCACCAATGCCCGTATTTCCACAAGGGCAGGCTATGGACGGGCAGCAGATGTTTCAAATGATATATGCAATGATGCAAGCCCAACAACAGGTTCAACAAGAGGCTCTGCGTCACGAGGTAGAAAATTTGAGGAACAGCCTAGTACTCGCACTGGAGCAGGCGAATCTACCAGCACGACGGCCAACGACGGGCTCTATCACCGATTTTCGCCAGCTGAAGCCCCGCACTTTTTCAGACAAGGAGGACCCCACTGAAGTTCATGAGTTGCTCACCAACACTCAATATCAATTAGAAGCAGCTGAGCTTCCAAGAAAACGTTGGATGACTGCCGTCAGAATGCAGTTAACGGACAATGCACATCACTGGTAGCTATCTGAGGAGACACGACTTGGACCAGACCGAGTCACTTGGGAGGAGTTCTCCAGACTCTTTCAGGAGATGTACATTCCAGCCATCGCTCGATCAGAACTTCGGGACAAGTTCAATTGCCTCACTCAAGACAATATGACAGTGAAAGAGTACAATACGAAATTCAGTCGTCTAAGTCGCTTCGCCCCAACCCTGATCCCGACAGAAGAAGAGAAGGCTGAGAAGTTCTTCAATGGACTAAACTTCGAGCTACAGAAACTAATCGGATCAGTTGCACCTAATTCTTACTCGGACGTCCTTGCTGCAGCCCGACGCATGGAGCGCGTCACCAGGAGAGAGTCAGGTCTGAAGCGGCCATTCACATCAGCACCATCCAGGACATCACATAGAAATATGCAAAACAACCCCAGAGGGATCTACCTCAGAGAGCAGCACCTAGGGCCATATCCCTTCCTACTTGTCACTACTGTGGCAAGGTAGGCCATATCGAGAGGGAGTGTAGATGCAAGTTGGGACTATGCTTGATTTGCGGATCCAATCAGCATCCAGCCAAGGACTGCTCTGAGCGTCGAGAGGGAGCACCAACGGTAAATCGACCAGCTTTACCAGCACCAAGGCCAGCTTATCCAGCATTGGGAGCACCACAGACTAGAGTTGGAGGAGTCAGACCACCAGCTCCAGGAGGGTATCAGCAGAGACCACCATTGGCACCACAAGCAGCACTATTCCAGCAGGCTCGTCAGCAGAGAGGTCCAGCTCAGGGACGAGGACAAGCATTTGCATTGGCTGTTGAGGAGGAAGCTACTGTAGGAGAGGTTATAGCAGGTACTATATTAGAACTTCATTACCTACTGTAGCTTTATTTGATTCTGGAGCGTCACATTCATTCATAGCTGCTAGCTTCGTAGCCACACATAGAGTAGCTACCGCACCACTTCCGAAGACTAAGAGAATTCTTACGGGAGGTGGAATTATCCCAATTAGTGACATCTGTAGATCTTGTTCGGTAGTAGTCTGTGGAAGAGAGATGCGAGCCCAATTTCTGATCTTTTTTATGCCGAATTATGATGTTGTACTTGGGATGGACTGGTTAAGTCAGTACCATGCGACCCTAGATTGCCGACTTGGACGGGTTATATTTAGACCGCCTGGACATCCAGAGTTTGAGTTTCTTCGGGGAGCCATAGAGCAAGGTGTTCAGCCTACTCTTAGGGTACTATCTGTAGAAGGGGAGTCAGATTACCCAAGAGTTATATCAGAGTTTGTGGATGTATTTCCTGATGATCTTCCAGGTTTACCACATGATCGGGAAATAAAATTCACAATAGGCTTGACTCCAGGAGCAGAGACTATCACTTCATCAGTGTACCGGCTAGCACCTAAGGAGTTGGTGGAATTGTAGAAGCAAGTTGATGATCTTTTGGAGAGGGATTTTATTCAGCCCAGTATTTTACCTTGGGGAGCACCCATATTATTTGTGCCGAAGAAAGATGGGACAGTACGCCTGTGTATTGACTATAGGACACTGAATACTGTAACCATTAAGAACCGGTATCCCTTGCCACGCATTGACGACATATTCGATCAGTTGAGTGGTTCTAGGGTATTCTCAAAGATTGACCTTAGATCCGGTTATCACCAGATTAGAGTGAGGAAGGAGGACATACCGAAGACAGCCTTCAGGACCAAGTATGGACACTATGAGTCCTTAGTTATGCCGTTTGGTTTAACCAACACGCTAGCTGTATTCATGAGTTTGATGAACAGAGTTTTTTATCAGTACTTGGACAAATTCTTGGTTGTGTTTATTGATGATATCTTAGTATATTTCAAGAGCCACGAAGAGCACGAGGAGCATCTCAGAATCGTGCTAGAGACGCTGAGGCAGGAGAAGTTGTATGCCAAACTCAGTAAATGTGAGTTCAGTATAGATAAGGTGCCTTTCTTGGGACATATCATCTCAGGAGAAGGACTTTCAGTTGATCCAGAGAAGGTTGCTGCAATAGAAACTTGGCCTACACCTACATCAGTTACAGAAGTGAGAAGTTTTCTCGGACTTGCTGGATATTACTAGAGGTTCGTAGAGAATTTTTCAAGGATTGCGGAGCCAATGACGAAGTTGACACGTAAGGACCAGGAGTTTGCATGGACGGAAGATTATCAGAAGGCCTTTGAAGAATTGAAGAGGCGATTAACAACAGCACCGGTCTTGACTCTTCCTTCAGGATCGGGAGGCTTTATTGTATATAGTGATACGTCAGGTAGTGGACTAGGATGTGTTTTGATACAACATGGCAAGGTTATCGCTTATGCATTGAGACAGCTAAAGGTCCATGAGAAGAACTACCCAACGTACGATCTTGATCTAGCTGCAGTAATTTTTGCACTAAAGATATGGAGGCACTATCTTTATAGGGAAAAGGTAGAAATCTTTACTGATCACAAGAGTCTGAAGTATGTATATACTCAGAAAGAGCTCAATATGAGACATAGATGTTGGCTTGAGTTGATGGTCGACTTTGATATAGATCTGCAGTACCATCCGGGCAAGGCGAATGTCGTAGCAGACGCACTCATCAGGAAGCCCACAGCTTATTTCTTGACGATGCAGCCCCAGCTATTAAAGGATCTACAGGAGCTCAAGATAGAGATTATTTTACCTAGACGAAGTGGCTTGTTTGCGAATCTTGAAGTTAAGTCATCACTTGTGGAAAGGATTAAGGCGGCATTGTCCACCAATGCTAGATTTCGAAGACTTAAAGAGAAGATGGAAGCAGGCATGCAGACGGGACTTCGCATCCATGAGGACGGGACATTAAGGTGCGGAAATCGTCTATATGTTCCGAATGGGGAATTGAGACATGAGTTGTTGTCTGAAGCACATAGCTCCATGTACTCTATTCATCCGGGAGGAACAAAGATGTACCTGGACATGAGGCAGTACTATTGGTGGCATGGAATGAAGAGGGAGATTGCACGATTTGTAGCAAAATGTTTGGTCTGCCAGCAAATAAAGGCCGAGCATCAAAGAACTGCTGGTATGTTACATCCGCTTCCCATACCCGAATGGAAGTGGGAATATATCACTATAGATTTCGTTACTGGATTTCCAAGAAGCCCCAGTAGAAAAGATGCAGTATGGGTTATCGTGGATCGACTCACTAAATTGGCACATTTTTTGCCGTTTAGAGTTGGACAGTCCACGAAAGTTTTAGCCGACATGTACATACGACAGATCGTAAGATTACATGGAGTACCAGTTAGTATTGTGTCAGATCGTGACTCAAGATTTATATCCCATTTTTGGCAAAGCATGCAAGAGAGTCTTGGCACTCGACTCAAGTTTAGCACTGCTTACCATCCACAAACAAATGGTCAATCTGAGCGCACGATTCAGATCTTGGAGGATATGCTACGATCGTGTATGTTAGACTTTAGAGGGTATTGGGAAGACCACTTGCACTTAGTGGAGTTATCTTATAATAACAGCTACCAGGCGAGCATCCAGATGGCACCATTTGAGGCTTTGTACGACAGAAAGTGCAGATTACCGATATATTGGAGTGACGTTGGCGAGCATCAAATACTGGGTTCAGATTTGGTGATGCAGACCGTTGAGAAGGTGAAACAAATTCAGAATCATCTGCGTGCAGCTCAGGACAGACAGAAGCATTGGGCTGATACACACAGACGTCCTTTGGAGTTCAAAGAAGGAGAGCACGTATTCTTGAGGATTTTACCTACTCGAGGTACTATTAGATTTGGGAGCAGAGGCAAGTTGAGCCCAAGGTACATTGGGCCATTTGATATTCTGGAGCATATTGGTGAGGTGGCATATCGTCTTGCATTACCTCCATCTTTAGAGGGAGTGCATGATGTATTCCATGTCTCACAGCTGAAAAGGTACGTGACTGACCCAAGTCACGTAGTCGATCATTTTGAGATTGCAGTAGGCCCTAGCCTGAGATATGAAGAGCAGCCAGTTGGAATACTCGATATCAGTGAGAAGATATTGCGAGGTCAGACGATTAGACTGGTTTGAGTAGCTTGAAAACATCACTCTCCCGGCGAATCTACCTGGGAACGAGAGGATATCATACGCCAGCGTTATCCTCACCTATTCGAAGATGCAGGTATAACCTAAGCATTTCTTATAGTTACCATGTTTTAAATTTGATTGCGAGGATGTAATCCTCTTAAGGGGATAGATTGTAAACACCCGGATTTTTTCGAATATTAAAAATGAATTTTGGGTTTTTTTCTGTGATTTTTAAATAATTAAATTAAATGTTCTTCTGAATTAAATGTTTTTATGTATTAAAATAAATATTAAAATATTATGAAAATTATATTTTTTGGTGTATTATTAATTATTGGTTGTTGTGTAATTTTTCTGAAATTTATTGGGCTCAAAAAATATTTTTAAATTGCTAAAAACCCCGTTTTAATTAAACCGGGTTGAACCGGGTTGAACCGGACTGAACCCGGTCCAACTGAACCGAACCGGCCTAAAACCCTACTGAACCGACCCTAGACCTAACGGGTCAGAACGGATCGGACCCGAACCCGACCGGAAACCGGCCCGACCCAAACCCCGCTCCCCTCTCTCTCCTCTCCCCACGAACTCCACGACCCGCCCCCGCGGATCCCGCCACGACCCTGGCCACGATCTCCTCCCCGCTCCGCCTCTCCCTCTCTCCTTCCCTATTTAAAGAGCCCCGCCCTTCACCACCACTTCCCCACACCACATAACCTGCCGCTCCGATCTCCGCCTCCGCCTCCGCCGTGACCCAGACCCGGCGACGCCCTCGCCGACATCCCCTGCCGCCGTCGACGACTCCCCGGCGACTCCAAAACGGCCGTCGATGACCCCCAGCAGCTGTCGACCGCAGCAACGAGCTCCAACACCTCGTCGTAGCCGCGGCGCGCCATCGCGAAACTGCCTTGTTAAGTCATCTTCGACCCCCTGTTCAGGTGAAAATACCTCTCTCCTCGCCGCCTCATTTTTTGTACTGTCTGTTGCTACGCGAACCATGCGTGACCCTCTCGAACCCCATGCAACTCGTTCTGGGTATCGCGTCCTGTGTCGGCCACAAACTGCGACGCCATAAACAGGAAAATAAACCCAAATTCTAAAAATTTAAAATTTGTCCCGAACTTGCAAGTTCACGACCGTTTTGCGTGCAACCTGTTAACTGTTTTCAAAATCCACTTGAACAGTAATTTAGACCGTATAACCTAGTTTTAAAACCCTATTTTTGTTCGATTTTTGGTGTGGTAGATTGTGTTTAATTCGAGGGTAAAAATGACCAAAAACTTGGTTATTTAAATACCCTAATTTTCCCGGAACTGGGTGCGCCCCGCTAAACGGGATGACTTGGTCGTGTGCGAACTTTACCGAAAGGTGCGCACCGTTAATACGGACGTGTGGGATTTCACAAAAGTTGATTTGGATGTGCGTGCACAACGAAATCAACGCGTATCCGTCGACAACATCCCGTATTGGCCCTATTTTGAAACTCATTGTAACTTTGTGTACGCATATCGTATCGAAACAAAACTTACGCCATCGGACTCGTAGCAATACGTTGGTCCTGTGACCCAAGTTTGGTTCGATTCTGAGAACGTTGACAAAATCCCGTATCGTGGGCCCCACGGCTCCACTTGACGGGTGATTTTGTGATCGGCTCATCGGAATCCAGTTCTGAACATTCCGTTGGGTTCGTATCATCGTTTTGGACTTGTTGACACTAAGTTTGACAAATTTAGAGAACATTGTCTCTGACACATTTTTTGGTGCGAAACGAGCCACATGTGGACCCCGCTTTGACTAGAAACTGTCACTTTTGCCCTTGTGTCCAAATTGGACTCAAGGACATGCTATTCTAGCTATTTGATGTCTTCTGAACTTGATGGTAATGTTTATTATAGATTTTAGAGGAGTACGTACAGATTCTGCTGATACCGGAGCAGCTATTGGTATTCAAACCCCAGGCAAGTGTACCTTGTCATACTTGCAGTATTTGTTTATACTATTCTCTTAATTTATTACTGAATATCTCTTTTCAACCTAGGACCGTGTGACATGACTTAGCGTCCGAATAATATTCGGGTGCCAAGACCGTACACGACGTTGTGTAATGTCACCTAGTCATGGATATCGCGACCCTATACACTCTCGTGCTTGCCTTATCAAGTACGTCATACCCATGACACCTGACACTATTCATGAGACAGAATCTTCCTGAGATATTCATGGTGATTCTGTATAGGTTATAGGATTTGTGACATAGACATTATATTCATAACTATCATATGACTTGCTGCATTAGTTATGATCTTGCGTGACATGGACATGAGACGTTGTGGACATGAGACGTGTGATTACATTGGGTGGGGAGAGACACACAGGCTACAGGCTGTTTTATATATGTATTTATTATTGTTAGGCCGTAGACTCTACATCAGAGCTAGGCACATTACGTGATATTACTGCTACCGGCTCCCCGACACAGAGTTTGTAGCGGTCTCTGCCTGAGTACTAGTGATGCTCTCACTTGCATTTCACATAGATGGTTACATAGTTACCCTATTTGTTTTATTTACTATTGCACTGTATTTATTTTGTCTTGTGTTATTTTGTACCTTGCTATGTCCCCTGAGGACATAGATTCTGGATTATGTCCCCAGGTTTAGCAGAGAAATTCTATCCTGAGGTATACGGGACATGAGCAGGAGCTGACACTGGAGCTGAACCAATTCCCGAGGACGAGGTGATGGCTGAGGACTTCTCCTGAGTATCTGTTATCCGTACTTAGTATTTGCTATTATTAGACTATTCCATTTCTGAACTGTTGGATCTTGTATCAGACTTATTATCGGGTTGTTCCCCGATTTACTTTATTGAGACTTGTCACGCCCCAGTCCCAAAATACCGAGGGACTGGACACGTGGCAATGGCCAGCAGCATGCACCGATGGACAAACCCAATTTAATGGATCCATCGGGGCATACTTAAGCTGTATTACAAATATCAGGGTTTACTAATCTCATCCACAGAACAACATGAACTAAATAGCAAACTAGAATAAATACTGAAAGTAAAGATACTGTCGAATATCCAGCAAGAAATAATACTAAGTCGGGTGGAGACAAATCCACTACCGACAAACAAGAAAATAAAGACAAGAAAGAGATAACTAAAATATGCTAGACAGTAACTAAGAAGCAGGGCCATCAACTACAATCAAACTCTCGTCTGGTGCTGGTTCGTAAGCTGAGGTACTCCTCGTCTGCTAAATCTGGAGAACAAAACCAGGTCCTCAGGGGACATAGCAAGATACAAAAGAATACGAGCCAAATACAGTAAATGATATGCAAGATAGAGAAGAAAGTAAACACAAGCGAGTAAGACACGAGAAATCACTATATCTAAGACAGTGGCATGCCAGTGATGTTATCAAACTTGACTACAAGCAATCGGGGTAACCGCATC
This sequence comes from Iris macrosiphon, assembly GCA_036927795.1. Classification (NCBI taxonomy): domain Eukaryota; kingdom Viridiplantae; phylum Streptophyta; class Magnoliopsida; order Asparagales; family Iridaceae; genus Iris; species Iris macrosiphon. Next base: position 174,816 of record JAYESA010000010.1, read on the forward strand.
TCAATGGGAGATCACGATCCTATAGAAAGCAGTCCAACGGGGACTCACAGTCTATAGTATGGCTCTTTCGCAGCCCAACGGGAGCTCATGAAAGAGTTAGTCAAATGAACAATTCTCTATTGCAGTACAATGGGTACTCACAATCGAGATTGCTCAAGTGTAGTCAATGTCCAATAACAATCATCAAGGAACTAAAGAAATCAGTCAAGTCAACTCCAGGAATGTAGAGTAAACATATACCATCATAATATGTCTATGGAACAAGTAGTGATCCAAGGAAAGAGCAAATAATGTACATGCACGCAAAACGAGGAAATAAAACTAGAGCAGCAGGAATAAATCAACAAGCCTCAAGAACTATAAGAAAGTAACAATTGCAAAGAGAAACATGCAAATATTGTACAACTATCTTGCAAGACAATGAAAATAAATCCAGGAGATAAGTATCAAAACTGCAGGATTTGGCAAGGTATACTTGCCTGGGTTTTGTCTCCAATTGTAGCTCTGACTTCAGCGGGGATTGCAGGCAGTACTCCGGTTGCTGAAATAGACATCACCATCAGGTCCAGAAGATATCAATCAGTTAGAAATGCCTGTTCTTGAGTCCAATTTGGAGACAAGGGCAAAAACGTCAATTTCGGGTCAAGGCGGGGTCCAGATGTGGGCCGCTTTGTACCGAAAAATGCGTCAGGGTCAAAGGTCTCCAAATCAGTCCAACTTAGTGTCAACGGGTCAGGAACGATGATACGAACCCAACGGAACTTCCAGAATTGGATTCCGATGAGCCGTTCTCAAAATCGCCCGTCGGGTGGAGCTTGTGGGGCCCACGACACACAATTTTGTCAACGTTCTCAGAATCGAACCAAACTTGGCTCACAGGACCAGCATATTGCTACGAGTCCGATGGCGCAAGTTTCGTCTCGATCCGACGTGTGTACACTAAGTTACAGCAAGATTCAGAAAGGTCGGATACGGGGCGGTGTCCGCGGATACGCACTGATTCCGGTGTGCACGCACATCCGAATCAGCTTCTGCGAAATCCCGCACGTCCGTATCAACGACGCGCACGTATCGGTGAAGATCGCGCGCGACCAAGTTGTTCCGTTTGGCGGGGCGTACTCGGTTCCGGGGTGAAACAGGGCGTTAGTTTTCCTGTTTTTGGATCGCGGTGTGCGATCACCACAGGACGCGATGCCCCGAGCGGTTTGCACGGGCACCGAGGGGGTCATACAGGCTACGCGATGCAATTTACGGAATCAAAATCAGAGTTACGAATCGAAATTTATGGATACCTGAAGAGGGCTCAAAATAGCGTATCATATGTGTCCAACTTGTGTCCGACGCGATACACTGTGTCCTGGACACAGTTCCAACCCGTGTCCAAAATAGGGTTTCTGTGTCAGTGTCCGCCGGAGTCGGCCTGGGGTGCAGGCGAAGGCGGCGCCGGTTCTGGTGTGATCAGCGACGGTCTGGGTGGCCAGATCTCGGCCGGACGTCGGCTGAACGGGGAAAAATGGGGTCGGGTTTTCTGGTGGCGGCAGCTGGAGGTACGGCAGATCTGCTGGAGGTGCGGCGGAGCTGCTGGACGGTTGAGGGATCGGGCTCGTCGACGGAGCGGGAAGATGTTCTGGGCCTTGGTCGAGGCGGGTAGGCGGAGAGATTAGTCGCTACGGTGGAGGAGGAGTGAGTTATATAGGGGAGAGAGGAGGTAGACGGCCGGCGGGTGACGGAAGAGGAAGGGGAAAAGATCCAGGCGTTCGGAGAAGAGGAATGGTAAGGTCGCCGTCGTAACGGCCGGAGCGGCGTGGGAGGGGAACCGCCAGGGTCGGCTGATTGGGAGAGATGAAGTCTAACGGGTTGTGGGCTAACGGGCGGACGGGTCGGGTCTTCGGATCCGGCCCGATCCAAAGCTAAGGCGGGTTGGGTTCGGGTTAATGGGTCGGGTCTGGGTTGGACCCGGATCCGACCCGATAAGAAATTTGGTTTAAAAATAAACCCGGTTTGGTTCAACTTGGTTTGGTTTGATTTATTTAATAAAAACCCGGTTTATTTTGGTTTAATTAATTAAATTAGTATTTAGGGCTTTAAAAATCCATCCGGGGTCCAATAAATTTCCGGAAAATTACCCTATGTCTAGTTTTCTATTTTACACCATAAAATATTATTTTTATAATATTTTATTTTTATTTAATAACAGTTAAAAATCCTTTAATAATTAAAATACCTTAATTTAATTACAGAAAAATCCAAGAAAATTCCAGAAAATTCAGAAAAATCCGAATTTATCAAATTTTTGAAAATCAGGGGATTACAATCTACCCTCCTTAAGAGGATTGCATCCTCGCAATCAAAGAATAACCGGTCAACAGAGATGACTCGGTTGCAATCTTTGTTCGAAGCACAACAAATCAAGAAAATCAAGGTTTGAGAGTAACACCTAGGAAAAATTATTTCCCTAAGTATTATAAGTTATACAATTTCCCAAATGTGGGAAATCTAGAAAATTATAGTTTTTAGAAAACCAGGTTATCTTTTAAAACATATCAGGTTAACAATTATTAAACATTGTAGCAAGTCAAAAATACTTAGGTGATTACTAGGTTATCTATTATTAGCAAGTTTTAAAATTGTTAAGTTAAGTCTAGGGTCACGAACCAATAGGCACGATCTAGAAACAGAAAACTACAAGAACTTACGCGCATTAGCTACTCCTTGGTTCTGCGCGTTCTCCAAAGGCATCGTGAGGGCTTGTCCACGACCTTGCCGTCGACTCCTCTGCTGCTGCTGAGCCTGCTGGAAGAGCAGTGCCTGTGGTATCAAAGGTGGCCTCGGCTGATACCCTCCTGGAGCTGGTGATAGAACTTCTTAAACTTCTGTTTGTGGTGCTCCCAATGCTGGATAGTTTGGCCTCGGTACTGGTAACACTTGTTGGTTAACTTTTGGTGCTCTTTCTCGATGCTCTGGGCATTCCCTTAATATATGCTGATTGGATCCGCAAGCTAAACATAATCTCTTTTTGCGTCTGCACTGGTCCTCAGTATGGCCTCGCCTGTGACAATATGGACAGACAGGTATTGCCTGTGGAGATGCTTCTGGTGGCTGGTGAATGTGAAGTCTCTTTGCAACTTCTTCCTGTGGTGCTCCGACTGTTGCTGATGTGGATGACCTCTTCAGATTGGTCTCTCTCCTGATGACGCGCTCCATACGTCGTGCTGCAGCAAGGACGTCCGGATAAGATGTAGGCGCAACGGATCCAATCAGTTTTTGCAGCTCAATGTTTAGTCCGTCGAAGAACTTCTCAGCCTTTTCTTCTTCTATCTGAATCAAAGTAGGGGCAAAACGACTCAGACGAATGAACTCCGCGTTGTACTCTTCCACTGTCAGATTATACTGAGTGAGGCGATTGAACTTGTCCCGAAGTTCTGATCGAGCAATGGCTGGAATGTACATCTCCAGAAAGAGTCTAGAGAACTCTTCCCAAGTGACTCGGTCTGGTCCAAGCCGGGTCTCTTCAGATAGCCACCAGTGATGAGCATTGTCCGTCAACTGCATTCTGACGGCAGTCATCCAACGTTCCCTTGGAAGTTCAGCTGCTTCTAATTGATGTTGTGTGTTGGTGAGCCACTCATGAACTTCTGTGGGCTCCTCTTTTTCTGAGAAGGTACGGGGCTTCAGCTGGCAAAAATCGGCGATAGAACCCGTTGTTGGCCGTCGTGCCTGCTCTAGTACGGTTACTAAGCTGCGACTCCAAGCCTCTTGTTGAGCTTGCATTATTGCATAGATCATTTAAAACATCTGCTGCCCGTCCATGGCCTGCCCTGGTGGAATTACGGGCAATTGCGTCGATGGTGGAATGTTATCTTGCTGGATTCTCGTGGCATAATGACTTGCTTGTTGAGCTGATCGTCCTTCATCAACTGGTGTCGCTTCATCTTCGTTGGTTACCTCAACATCTCGTGGTGATATTGCAGGAGTCTCGTCGTTTGTTCGTGAATCCATAACTCTGCAACCAAAATAAATAATGAGAGGCGCTCAGGAATCAAGGCAGGATGCAATTCAAGAAATTGATTCAAATCCGATATAGATATCAAGAACGTTTCAAGCAAGTGGATGAGATCCTAAAAACTTATCCTATCTTTATTGCAGGCCTGTTCGGTCCCTAAGTTAAAACCGAACAATTTAGTCATTGACTGCATGGGCCACCATAAAAAACTATGTCACGCCCCAGTCCCAAAATACCGAGGGACTGGACACGTGGCAATGGCCAGCAGCACGCACCGATGGACAAATCCAATTTAATGGATCCATCGGGGCATACTTAAGCTGTATTACAAATATCAGGGTTTACTAATCTCATCCACAGAACAGCATGAACTAAATAGCAAACTAGAATAAATGCTGAAAGTAAAGATACTGTCGAATATCCAGCAAGAAATAATACTAAGTCGGGTGGAGACAAATCCACTACCGACAAACAAGAAAATAAAGACAAGAAAGAGATAACTAAAATATGCTAGACAGTAACTAAGAAGCAGGGCCATCAACTACAATCAAACTCTCGTCTGGTGCTGGTTCGTAAGCTGAGGTACTCCTCGTCTGCTAAATCTGGAGAACAAAACCAGGTCCTCAGGGGACATAGCAAGATACAAAAGAATACGAGCCAAATACAGTAAATGACATGCAAGATAGAGAAGAAAGTAAACACATGCGAGTAAGACACGAGAAATTACTATATCTAAGACAGTGGCATGCCAGTGATGTTATCAAACTTGACTACAAGCAATCGGGATAACCGCATCTCAATGGGAGATCACGATCCTATAGAAAGCAGTCCAACGGGGACTCACAGTCTATAGTATGGCTCTTTCGCAGCCCAACGGGAGCTCACGAAAGAGGTAGTCAAATGAACAATTCTCTATTGCAGTACAATGGGTACTCACAATCGAGATTGCTCAAGTGTAGTCAATGTCCAATAACAATCATCAAGGAACTAAAGAAATCAGTCAAGTCAACTCCAGGAATGTAGAGTAAACATATACCATCACAATATGTCTATGGAACAAGTAGTGATCCAAGGAAAGAGCAAATAATGTACATACACGCAAAACGAGGAAATAAAACTAGAGCAGCAGGAATAAATCAACAAGCCTCAAGAACTATAAGAAAGTAACAATTGCAAAGAGAAACATGCAAATATTGTACAACTATCTTGCAAGACAATGAAAATAAATCCAGGAGATAAGTATCAAAACTGCAGGATTTGGCAAGGTATACTTGCCTGGGTTTTGTCTCCAATTGTAGCTCTGACTTCAGCGGGGATTGCAGGCAGTACTTCGATTGCTGAAATAGACATCACCATCAGGTCCAGAAGATATCAATCAGTTAGAAACGCCTGTCCTTGAGTCCAATTTGGAGACAAGGGCAAAAACGTCAATTTTGGGTCATGGCGGGGTCCAGATGTGGGCCGTTTTGCACCGAAAAATGTGTCAGGGTCAAAGGTCTCCAAATCAGTCCAACTTAGTGTCAACAGGTCAGGAACGATGATATAAACCCAACGGAACTTCCAGAATTGGATTCCGATGAGCCGTTCTCAAAATCGCCCGTCGGGTGGAGCTTGTGGGGCCCACGACACACAATTTTGTCAACGTTCTCAGAATCGAACCAAACTTGGCTCACAGGACCAGCGTATTGCTACGAGTCCGATGGCACAAGTTTCGTCTCGATCCGACGTGTGTACACTAAGTTACAGCGAGATTCAGAAAGGTCGGATACGGGGCGGTGTCCGCGGATACGTACTGATTCCGGTGTGCACGCACATCCGAATCAGCTTCTGCAAAATCCCGCAAGTCCGTATCAACGACGCACACGTATCGGTGAAGACCGCGTGCGACCAAGTCGTCCCGTTTGGCGGGGCGTACTCGGTTCCGGGGTAAAACAGGGCGTTGGTTTTCCTGTTTTTGGATCGCGGTGTGCGATCACCACAGGACGCGATGTCCCGAGCGGTTTGCACGGGCACAGAGGGGGTCATACAGGCTACGCGATATAATTTACGGAATCAAAATCAGAGTTACGAATCGAAATTTATGGATACCTGAAGAGGGCTCAAAACAGCGTATCCTATGTGTCCAACTTGTGTCCGACGCGATACACTGTCCTGGACACAGTTCCAACCCATGTCCAAAATAGGGTTTCTGTGTCAGTGTCCGCCGGAGTCGGCCTGGGGTGCGGGCGAAGGCGGCGCCGGTTCTGGTGTGATCAGCGACGGTCTGGGTGGCCAGATCTCGGTCGGACGTCGGCTGAACGGGGAAAAATGGGGTCGGGTTTTCTGGTGGCGGCAGCTGGAGGTGCGGCGGATCTGCTGGAGGTGCGGCGGAGCTGCTGGACGGTTGAGGGGTCGGGCTCGTCGACGGAGCGGGGAGATGTTCTGGGGCCTTGGTCGAGGCGGGTAGGCGGAGAGATCAGTCGCTACGGTGGAGGAGGAGTGAGTTATATAGGGGAGAGAGGAGGTAGACGACCGGCGGGTGACGGAAGAGGAAGGGGAAAAGATCCAGGCGTTCGGAGAAGAGGAATGGTAAGGTCGCCGGCGTAACGGCCGAAGCGGCGCGGGAGGGGAACCGCCAGGGTCGGCTGATTGGGAGAGATGAAGTCTAACGGGTTGTGGGCTAACGGGCGGACGGGTCGGGTCTTCGGATCCGGCCCGATCCAAAGCTAAGGAGGGTTGGGTTCGGGTTAATGGGTCGGGTCTGGGTTGGACCCAGATCCGACCCGATAAGAAATTTGGTTTAAAAATAAACCCGATTTGGTTCAACTTGGTTTGGTTTGGTTTATTTAATAAAAACCCGGTTTATTTTGGTTTAATTAATTAAATTAGTATTTAGGGCTTTAAAAATCCATCCGGGGTCCAATAAATTCCCAGAAAATTACCCTATGTCTAGTTTTCTATTTTACACCATAAAATATTATTTTCATAATATTTTATTTTTATTTAATAACAGTTAAAAATCCTTTAATAATTAAAACACTTTAATTTAATTACAGAAAAATCCAAGAAAATTCTAGAAAATTCAGAAAAATCCAAATTTATCAAATTTTTGAAAATCAGGGGATTACAAGACTTGATGTTGGTTTTTATTTCATTATGCTGATGTTGATCATATTTACCTTCTATGGATGAGATTAGATTGTGACATCTTTAGTAGACCTTGATTGATGTTTTACAGCTTAAGTACACCTTGATGGGTCCATTAAATTGGGTTCGCCCATTAGTGTGTGCTGCTGGCCATTGCCACGTGTCTAGTCCCTCGGTATTTTGGGACTGGGGCATGACACCGAGAGCACCCGAGCCCCCAACCGTGAGCTTGCACCCATAGTGGTAGTAGTAGTAGTTTAGTAGTGGGTTTAGACAAGTACATCTTGCCAATAAGAAAGAACTTGCATTTTGTCCTTAATTAGTTCTCTTGCATTTTATTAGTCTATACTATGCTCTATGAACTTATCTACATGTTTACTTCTTGGTATTTTTGATTTTGGAGTCTTGGTTAGAGTAGATCTAAATTCTAAGTTGGGGCTTCCTTGAGTTTTACTTGGTTTTGATCCCTTAAAACGTGTTGTTTTCAAAATCTAGTAGTTCTATGTTGTTGAGCATTCAATTTCAAGTATTTTAGAACTTTACTTTTCTGGATTTGGACTTGAAATGAGGGTTTTATCAAGAAGACAAGTTTTCAAAAATATTGGAGCTTCCATGGCAATGACTTGCTATTGGGACGATGAAGATTTCATGTGGCCAGGATAATATGCGGCCAAGAGAGCTATGCGACCATCTTGTCATATGCGGCCTACACTCTCCGTCTCATTTCTTTGCAGCATGTACGTATCTTGTTAGGCACGTGACTGTTTTACTAGAGTTTTGAAAACTAAGTACTTGAAAAAGTCTAACTAACAGTTTTCTTGTGCATGCGACTGAAGTATTCATGCGGCCAAATAAAGTATGCGACATGCCTAAGCATGCAGCCTCGATGCATGCGGCTGGGAAGAAATATTCTCTTCTCCTAGTACAAGGATCGACACCGACCTTGCACTCCTTTTCATAGCTTTATCTTTTCTTCTAATATATATTTATTGTCTAGTCACATCACTCACTTCTCTGACATGGCCAATCACATCGGTCACTTCTCTGACGCGGCCAGTCACATCAGTCACTTTAGGTACGTCCCTGACATGCATTAATGACCCGTCACTCGGAATCAAGTGAACCAAAAGCCAAAATGCTCGAAGTTCTCCATCAAAAGCCAAAAAGCTCGCATGAGCACTTCGTCTTCTCCAGACAGCAAGTTCTGCCATGGACTGCAGCATGACAAGTCAAGCAAGATATGATCATGACAGCTTTGGAAGTAATACTCATTTTGTACTGATGACTCAGGGAGTCGATAATTTTGTGAACAAGATCCTGACTTGAATATGTACCTGACAAGATCCTGACCTGAACCTATACCTGACAAAAGACCTGAAAGACTAGAGACTTGCATGGTCACGGATAACTCGTGCAAAAGGTATGCTTGGACTCTTTATACGATCACTGAGGCACTGAGATTGTACCAGCCTAGGAGGAATCATATAGGTATTGCACAACCAAAACGACTCTTGGATGCGAACCCATTTTAGGGCAACACAATATCGGTATGCGGGCCCTTGGTATGACATCGTATACTTGGATTATCCGTCTACCCTCCTAATAATCGCCTGTTCATGTGTGGGATGGTGTGGAATGCCCCATGTTCCTTGCGTTTTACCCCATTTTTGTCCCGGGCGACATGACGTGTAGCGATTCTTGTACCTCACATATCTAAACACCCATAAACTATAACTCGTCCTTTATGGCTATGCTAGTGTAAGACACGTCTCACTATTTTTGTATTTGTAATATAATATACGTATGTTATTGCTGTATAATTCTTCCCGTATATTTTTTTGGATTTTTTTAGCTGCTTTTGTGTAATTTCTAGAATGGTGAATAGTGTTAGCCAACCCTTGATATATATACCTCCCTCTTTCTCTCTCTACCTAATTCTTTCACTTTTTCTCTTTTCTTTTTCTTTTTCTTTCCTCCTCCCTCTCCTCTCCCTTGGTCGAGAGCACCTGATCCCCCAACCATGAGCTTGCACCCGTGGTGGTAGTAGTAGTAGTAGTAATTTAGTAGTGGGTTTAGGCGAGTACATCTTTCCAATGAGGAAGAACATGTATTTTGCCCTTAATTAGTTCTCTTGCATTTTATTCGTCTATATTGTGCTCTATGAACTTCTCTATATGTTTATTTCTTGGTATTTTTGATTTTGGAGCCTTGGTTGGAGTAGATCTAAATTCTAAGTTGGAGCTTCCTTGAGTTTTACTTGGTTTTGATTCCTTAAAACTTGTTGTTTTCAAAATCTAGTAGTTCTATGTTGTTGACATTCAATTTCAAGTGTTTTAGAACTTTACTTTTCTGGATTTGGACTTGGAATGAGGGTTTTATCAAGAAAATAATTTTTCAAAAATATTGGAGCTTCCATGGCAGGGACTTGATGTTAGAACGATGAAGACTTCATGCGACCAGGACTATGCGGCGGAGAGAGCTATGCGGCCAGCTTGTCATATGCGGCCTGCACACTTCATCTCATTTCTTTGCAACATGTTCCTATCTTGTTAGGCATGTGATTGTTTCACTAGAGTTTTGGAAACTAAGTGCTTGAAAAATTCTAAGTAACAGAACTCTTGTGCATGCAGCTGAAGTATTCATACGGCCAAACAAAGCATGCAACATGCCTGAGCATGCAGCCTCGATGCATGCGGCTGGAGAGAAATGTTCTCTTCTCTTAGGCGCTTGAATCGGCAACGACCTTGCACTCCTTTTCATAGCTTTGTCTTTTTTTTTGACACGCATTTATTGGCTAGCCACATCGGTTACTTTTCTGACGCGGTCAGTCACATCGGTCACTTATCTGATGCGACTAGTCACTTTAGGCACGTCCCTGACATGCACTAATGACCCGTCATTCAACACTTTAATCGATAAGTAAACTTTTATATTTTTCCATGCGGCCAGCTTGTTGCATGCGGCCAGCTTGTTCCCTGGTGCTATCTTACCCTATGCGCCTATGATACTTGTAGTAGTTTGACTTATGATATATTTTCTTGTGGTTTAACTGTTTAGCCTATTATGCTTAACTCTTGTGAATGTAAGTTTTCTCCAAAATGCTTATAACTTGATTGTGGCACTTACTAGAACATGGAATTATCTGAATATGAACTGTATTGGCAATGTTAATCTTGAACTCCCGACACCTAACCTATACTGATATTCCTGATAGTGGCTCGGCGAAGCGCACTCTTAACATCCTAGAATTTTTAGAACTGAATAACTTGCTTTGTTAAGATAAATTTTTGTGGTTGATTTTCTTGTTCCTGTCCTGAATGTGCTTGTCAAGCTACTGTTCTGTCCTGTCCTGCATCATGTCTTGTCACGATCCACACCCGGTGTAAGGGTACTAGTCGGAAACAACGCCCAGCCTACGCCGCAGAACCGGCGGTAGAACGCTGTCTAGATAAACATCTAACAATATAATGAACCACCAATAATGATAGTATACTCAATCACAGAACTAAGATAGAAATGAGCACGAATCAGATAAAGAATAGAATAGTCACAATACAACTCATGAGTCTAAAATAATACATCAATGAGTCTGAAGAAAAAAACAGAAATAAGCTGGAGACAAATCCAGTACAAAGAATACTACAAAGCTACAAGCTACAAGCTACAACTCCAGGGTCAACTGTCTCAGTTGGGATAAGTCCCTCTTGAGCCAGGGTCTCAGAGTCTAAACCCACAACATCCTGGGGTCCATAATAGGTAGGGTACTCCTCAGTGTCATCTGGAAAAATATATCCAGTCAGGAAAGGAGCAGAGTACAACCCTAACAGCAGTTCTCAAACAATGATAAAAACGATGTAACAGTAAATAGCTATGGATAAACAAGATGCACAATAGACAGGAGAGATATATATACAATAAGAAAATACTGGAAATAAATACAATAGGAAACAATATGCCAATGAAACAAGAATACTAATGACTAAGTGTGTGAGTACTAGCTTAACATGTGATCGGCTTGGGCAAGATGCAATGCGGCCTGGCTAATCATACGTGCGGTGCATGATCAACACTATTCGCTTACCAGTACTTTATTCAATAGGGATTTGATCACATATTTACACTAATACTCCCCACCCCGACTGGAATAATAGATCCAACCACGGTATGCTATGGCACTAGATTCCCCAAGAAGAGAGCGACTCCTCCCGAAAATCGGTGTCTGTACATGTACAAGATAACCAATGAAATAATACTTGCACCATATACACCATATACCAAGGAATAACATCTTATGACGAGATCCGGATATACCAATCCGTGTAACCATAGTGTCAAGAGAAACATGTATATCTACACTAGATACAACGAACATAGAGGATATCATAAATGAGAAACTATCAGAGAATGTACTCGCCTGAAGTCCAATGAACAGTCTCACAGATGTCTGACTCGGTGCCTCGAAGACCTAGATATGGAATACCACATTAATACAAGGTCCCGGAAAGAGAACAAGTCAAACTAGTCAACTTCTAGGTCAATAAGTCAATTCTAAGCCAAAAGTCAACTATGGTCAACTCTAAAGTCAAACATGGTCAAACCAAGGTCAACCTCACAAGACATCTATATAAATAATATAGAAATAAAATACAACAATTTAGGAAATTAAAATTATATCCTAAATGATACCCACACAAAGAATACTAATAATACAAATAATATATACCCTAAAATAATATATATACAAACCAATATTTATATAAATAACATAATATATTATTACTAATATTATACGTCACAAAACACATATATATGTATACAAATATATATATACAATAATAATATATAAAATATAAATTTAAACTGTCAAAGCGTCACTGAAAATAGTGAACAAAATAAGATAAAATAAAACAGGTTTAATAGTGACAGTCTTGACTGTCACTGAAAAATCCGTCGCAGAAACTCCATATACAAACCGCTTCTGTCACAGTTTGCTGACAGTTTCAAACTGTCACAAAAATGTCGCTGAAAGGTTGCCGCTCAAACTGCCCGCAGCATTAATGACAGATCTGTCATTTAATGCTGACCACTGTACAGCGGCTGCTGTTCAGACCAATTAATGACAGTTTCAACTGTCAAAGAAACCACTGTCACCAAAACAATAAAAATATAAATATAAATATATATAAATATATATATACAATAATAATCACAATACATATATATAAATAATTAATAATTATATACTTATATATATACACATATAAACTTATAATTAAATACCAAAGGTTATAAAACACATGCACATATTATTGTACATATTTTACATGGCTAGAAGCACACTTAAAATATATACATTAATATACAAATAATTACATAATAATTATAAATAATATAATTACACAGTCAAACACATAAATATATTTTATAAAATATTTATGTATAATTTATTTATATTCAACATAAGTACATATATAATTGCATACAAGAAAGCTACATACATATATTGGTATATCACATTAGCACCCAAAAATATATAGATCTATGCTACAATATCATAATAAATATACAAAAATAAATATATAATATCTATATATATATTTACTAATTTTTAATTGAAGGATTTAAACCATACATAATTAGATCTATGCAAAAATTCACACAATTGGAGAGTACCACACCGTATCCCACTAGATCTAGGATACGCATGCGACACGAGTCCAACACACAACCAAATGCACCCCGAAGGACACAAACAAGTCACAAATAATATTTATGAATAAATCAAAGTGTCAAAAGTAGATCTATGTGTCCGTGTCAAAATACGACATGTTCAAAGCCCCGTGTCGGAGAAAAACCCCCAAATGACACATATCACCAAATAGTTGGGATACGAACCACAAGTACCCAAATTATCGACACGACACTAGCCCCAAACACATAAGCACATGCCCAATTGATCTATAGGATCAATTGACACACAAAAAAAAATATAAATTCGGAATTCCAATAAAATTGACACAAAAGCACCATAACTTTCTCCATGGGTCTCCTATGAACACAAAACAAAGTCCTATGGGTAGTACATACATATAGGTTGATTTTACATGATTAAATCTCAGATTTAGAAGCTATTAAAATGGAAAAAACTGAATTATACCTATTGGAAGATGGATTCCCAATGAAACCTCCAATTGAGATGAACTTGCTCCCAAATTGTAGATCCTTGCTCCTCTTTGTAGATCCTTGCTTCCTCCTTCTAGATCCTTGCTTCTCAACTTTCTAATGGTGAATTGGAAAGAATTTGGAATGAATTTGGTAGGAAATTGGATTGGGAATGGAGGGAATTTGGTAGTGGGAAATTCTAGATCTAGATTTGGAAATAAAATGAGAGTAGAGAGAAATTTCCCCCCTCTTTTAATAGGCCGGCCATGTCCCCCTCCCCAAGCAATTATAAAATGTCCAATGTACCCCTTGGGGCCTTTCATGAAGAAATAATTAAGGAAGGAAGCTTCTAGTCTAATCATTTAATTAATTTAATCCATCTCCTTAACTATGGGCTTTCTAAATGGGCCAAGTCTAACTAATTAATTCATGTTGGTCCATGGGTCCAAACTAAACTATTTGGGTCCACTAATATAAGTCCAAAATAATTAAATAACATCTAACAATAATTAAATAATACAACAAATAATTATTTACCATGCACAATATTTAATTAAATAGGAAAAGACTAAAATACCCTTTCCTAAAAATGTGGTAGTGACAAGTCTACCCTCCTTAAAATAATTTCGTCCTCGAAATTCAAAGATGAAAACTACCCCCAGAAAATCACAGAACAGAACTAAAGAATCACAACTAACTACGAAAGAACATAACAATGAACAGAACATAACTAGAAAATAACATACCTCAAGGTTCAAACAAATATGGATAACGCTCTCGCATTTCATCCTCTCTCTCCCAGGTAGACTCTCCCGGAGAGTGATGCCTCCATGCGACGCGTACCAAAGGAATAGTCTGGTTCCTCAGCACCTTCTCTCTCCGATCCAGAATCTCAACTGGCTGCTCTGGATAGCTAAGAGTAGGGCCCACCTCTATCTCTGAGTGATCCAATACATGACTAGGATCTGCCACGTATCGTCTCAACTGCGACACATGAAACACGTTGTGCACTCCTTCCAATGCAGGTGGCAAGTCTAATCTATAAGCAACTGCATCGACCCTCTCTAAAATAGTGAAAGGTCCGATGAATCGCGGACTAAGCTTTCCGCCTCCACCGAAACGAATCGTGCCTCGTGTCGGAGAAATCCTCAGAAACACCAAACTACCCACCTATAATAAAACAACATCTTAAGAACTTAATCTATAACAAACAAGAACAAGCACAAACAAAAATCTAAACTATACCTCAAACTCCAAAGGTCTCCGATGGCTATCGGCCCAATGCCGCTGTCTGTCCTGCGCCACTCGAAGTCTGTCTCTGATCAACTGAACCTTCTCCGCTGCATCCACAACCATCTCTGGCCCAAGCAAAACTCTCTCTCCAACATCGTCCCAAGACAAAGGAGTACGACACCTCCGACCATATAGAGCTTCAAAAGGTGACATCTCTATACTGGCCTGGTAACTGTTGTTGTAAGCAAACTCTACCAAATGGAGATGGTCCTCCCAAGAACCCCCGAAATCTAGTACACAAGTGCGCAACATATCCTCAAGAGTCTGGATAGTCCTCTCTGACTGCCCATATGTCTGGGGATGATATGCAGTACTGAACTTGAGCTGAGTGCCCAAACTCTCTGCAAACTCCTCCAGAAATGAGAAGTGAAACAACTATCTCGATCTGAGACTATGCTGACGGGAACTCCATGTATCCTAACGATCTGCCTCACATACATCTCTGCCAGCTTCTCCGTAGACAAACCCACCTTGAAAGGCAAAAAGTGGGCCGACTTGGTCAACCTATCAACAATGACCCAAATCGCGTCTTTTTCTCCTGGAGATCGTGGAAGTTCGGACACAAAATCCATAGTAATATGTTTCCACTTCCACTCTGGAATGGGTAATGGCTTAAGTAAACCTCCTGGCCTCTGCCTCTCGGCTTTCACCTGCTGGCACACTAAGCATCTGGATACAAACTGTGCCACTTCCCTCTTCATGCCATACCACCACACACTCTCTCGCATATCCCGATACATCTTGTTAGCACCTGGATGCATGGAATACTGAGAGCGATGCGCTTCCTGCAATACCTCCTCTCGCAACTCCCCACTAGGCACACACAATCTAACTCCATGCCTCAAAGATCCATCCTCTGCAATAGTGAAATCATCCTCCAATCCTGCTCTCACCTGAGCTCTGATACTCCTCAAAGATACATCATCATACTGTGCTGCCTTGATCCTGTCCATCAAATCTGAGTGTATCTGCAATCCCCACATCTGCATAGCACACCCAGGAACAATCACCTCATTGCCCAAGCTCTCCAAGTCTTCCAACAAATATCGATCCTGCGTCAAGAACATAGCTACCGGATACCTGCTCAAAGCATCGGCAACTACATTGGCTTTCCCAGGATGATATTGCAAAGAGATATCAAAATTCTTCATCAGTTCCAACCACCGACGCTGCCTCATGTTCAACTCCTTCTGCGTGAAAACGTACTTCAAGCTTTTGTGGTCTGTGAAGATCTCCACACGCTCTCCGTACAAATAATGTTTCCACAACTTCAGGACGAAAATAACTGCTGCCAACTCCAAATCATGGGTAGGATAGTTCTTTTCATGAGGACGCAATTGCCTAGATGCATAGACAATTACTTTTCCATGCTGCTGGAGAACACAACCTAAACCCTTCCCCGATGTATCACTATAAATAGTAAAACCTTCGGACCCTGATGGCAACGTCAAAATAGGAGCAGACGTCAACCTCTTCTTCAACTCCTCAAAAGCAACCTGGCAATCCTCCGTCCAAACAAACTCCACATCCTTCCTTGTGAGTCTGGTCATCGGCTCGGCAATCCTCGAAAAATCTTGCACAAACTTCCTGTAGTAGCCTGCCAATCCCAAGAAACTCCTGATCTCTGCTACCGAACTCGGAGTCTTCCAAGATTCCACTGCTGAAATCTTCTTCGGATCCACCGAAATACCATCACCAGTCACAACATGCCCGAAGAATTCCACCTTGTCCAAGAAAAACTCACACTTGGACAACTTCCCATACAACTTCTCCTTCCTCAGCACATCCAACACAATCCTCAAATGCTCCTCATGCTCCTCCGGTGTCCTCGAGTATATGAGTATGTCGTCGATGAACACCACCACGAACTTGTCAAGGTACTGGTGGAACACCTTGTTCATCAAGTTCATAAATACCGCCGGTGCATTAGTCAAACCAAACGGCATCACCATAAACTCGTACTGACCATACCGAGTTCTAAAAGCAGTCTTCGGTATGTCCTCCGGCTTCACCTTCACTTGATGGTAGCCTGATCTCAAGTCTATCTTAGAAAATACCTTCGCACCACCCAACTGATCAAACAGATCATCTATCCGTGGTAAAGGATACTTATTCTTGATAGTGAAATTATTCAAAGTCCTGTAATCAATGCACATACGCACCGATCCATCCTTCTTCGGTACAAACAATACCGGGGCTCCCCAAGGTGAAGAACTCGATCTGATAAACCCCTTATCCTGCAATTCGTCCACCTGCTTCTTCAACTCGACCAGCTCGCTGTTGTTTACTCTATAGACATGCTGCGAAATTGGTTCTGCACCTGGCACCAAGTCTATAGAAAACTCAATATCTCGATCTGGCGGCAATCCTGGCAATTCCTCAGGAAACACATCCAAGAATTCTGCTATCAACGGATGCGGCAACTCCTTGTCTTCCACCATAGCTCCACAAATAATGCCTTCGCCTTGCTCTGTAGCTCCTCTAGCAAACTCGAACTCTGGCTCCCCTGGCGGACCAAACAAAACTCTACCTCCTCTACAATCTATGCTAGCATGGTGCCTACTCAACCAATCCATCCCGAGTACAATATCGTAGCTCGGAAGTGGCATTACAAGTAGACACGCACTCAACTCCCGGCCTCCCAGAGTAACTCTTCGATCCTTGCAAATATCATTAACCAGGATAATGTCTCCCCCGGTCATGATCTTGCAAGTCCTAAGCAAAGACTCAGCTACCAAACCATGCTTTAGAGCAAAAGAAACAGATACAAAACTATGGGAAGCACCACTATCGAACAAAGCTAAAGCTGGAATGGAATCAAGAAGAATAGAACCTGCGATGACATCTCCGGTGGGTTCCTCCTCTTCGACGGTCATAGCAAACGCTCGTCCCTGCCGAGCACCTCCCTGCTGATGCTGGACAAAACGCTGCTGCTGTGTCAGAAGCGGTCCCCTCGGCTGTGCTGCAGGTGGTCTCGTCTGTGCCCTCGGAGCTGGAGCTGCTCCCTGAACTGCACGACGTGGACACTCCCTCGATTGATGCCCTCCAGTACCATAATACAAACAAACTCCTAGCCTTCTTCTGCAAACTTCCCAGATGTGGCCGGGCTTCTTGCAGAAGTTGCATGGAGCTTGCTGTAACTGTCTCTGCTGCTGAGGTGCCTGGTAAAAAGGTGCTCTAGCTGGAGTCTGGTTCTATTGTGGCTGCTGGAAAGGTCTGGATTGGAAATGAGGACGTTTGGCAGATACTGCACTGCCGTTGGCCCCCAGAAAAGAATCACGGTCTCTCTTGGTCTTCAAACCCAGATCCCGCTCAACCTTGTGTGCCTCTGCAAGTATCTCCGAGTATGTCTCATAAAAAGACGGAATAAGAATCTTTACTTCCCAGTTTAGACCCTCACGGAAACGAATAGCTCGAACCTCCGGCTCTCTCACCAGATACTCTGCAAATCGGCTCAACCTGCCGAACTCCGCAGCGTATTCCTCCACATACATGCTCCCCTGAATGAGACTCTCAAATTGTCTCCCCAAGTCAAGCCTGTCTATCCGGGCAAAAAACTTCTTCTTGAAAAGGTCCTTGAATACCTCCCAAGATTGTCCTACGTCAACTAGAACTGGCTCATTCCTAAACCAAATACGAGCGACGTCGAACAGTTGAAGTCCTACCGCCTCAACCTTCAGATCTTCAGAAAGACGGGACACCCTCATAAGACGCTCAATGTCCTCGAGCCAATCATCAGCATAGACGATGCCCTCCGTCCCCTTGAAAACTCTAGGCTCCAGTTTCTTGAAGTCCTGAATGTTGCCTGGCCGAAGCTGAGCAACTTGAGGAACAACCTGTTGCTGGATCGGAACTCCTCTCTCAACTACAGCACGAGCAAGCTGATGAGCACTCTCGATGCCCTGCCGTAGAACGCCGGTCTGCCTCTGATGTGCCTCTGACTGAGCCCTCTATGCCTCGAGCATCTCACGAAACAGTGTAAACATCTGTGACGCCTCTGCTGGCACAGGAGGTAGAGGTGGAAGCCCCTCAGATACAGCTGGCACAGTCCTCTGAGTAGGTGGTGGACCTCCGAAAGCAGCTGACACTCCAATCACCGGAGAAGTGACTGGTGCAGGCCCTCGAGATGTCGCAGACCTCTCAGAAACTGCTCTCCCCTGCTGTGATCTAGTCTTAGGCGGCATCCTGAGACAAAGCGAAAGAAAGAATCAATATGGCACAAGATGTAAGATATCAAGGAAAGGACAGTTTAAGGGATCAAGTATCAATGTCAAAGGAGAATAGTTGAATCAAAAGAATTTTCCTAGATGTGATTGAGTATCTCAGCCTATATCCTATATCCTATTGCAGGCTCGCAGTAGTACAACTAAGTTGTTGCACTACCACGACATCACATACTTGTGAAGCTAGACCTGCATGGGCCACCACCAAAAACGTGTCATGATCCGCACCCGGTGTAAGGGTACTAGTCGAAAACAATGCCCAGCCTACGCCGCAGAACCGGCGGTAGAACGCTGTCTAGATAAACTATCTAACAATATAATGAACCACCAATAATGATAGTATACTCAATCACAGAACTAAGATAGAAATGAGCACGAATCAGATAAAGAATAGAATAGTCACAATACAACTCATGAGTCTAAAATAATACATCAATGAGTCTGAAGAAAAAAACAGAAATAAGCTTGAGACAAATCTAGTACAAAGAATACTACAAAGCTACAAGCTACAAGCTACAACTCCAGGGTCAACTGTCTCAGTTGGGATAAGTCCCTCTTGAGCCAGGGTCTCAGAATCTAAACCCACAATATCCTGGGGTCCATAATAGGTAGGGTACTCCTCAGTGTCATCTGGAAAAATATATCCAGTCAGGAAAGGAGCAGAGTACAACCCTAACAGCAGTTCTCAAACAATGATAAAAACTATGTAACAGTAAATAGCTATGGATAAACAAGATGCACAATAGACAGGAGAGATATATGTACAATAAGGAAATACTGGAAATAAATACAATAGGGAACAATATGCCAATGAAACAAGAATACTAATGACTAAGTGTGTGAGTACTAGCTTAACATGTGATCGGCTTGGGCAAGATGTAATGCGGCCTGGCTAATCATACGTGCGGTGCATGATCAACACTATTCGCTTACCAGTACTTTATTCAATAGGGATTTGATCACATATTTATACTAATACTCCCCACCCCCGACTGGTATAATAGATCCAACCACGATATGCTATGGCACTAGATTCCCCAAGAAGAGAGCGACTCCTCCTGAAAATCGGTGTCTGTACATGTACAAGATAACCAATGAAATAATACTTGCACCATATACACCATATACCAAGGAATAACATCTTATGACGAGATCCGGATATACCAATCCGTGTAACCATAGTGTCAAGAGAAATATGTATATCTACACTAGATACAACGAACATAGAGGATATCATAAATGAGAAACTATCAGAGAATGTACTCGCCTGAAGTCCAATGAACAGTCTCACAGATGTCTGACTCGGTGCCTCGAAGACCTAGATATGGAATACCACATTAATACAAGGTCCCGGAAAGAGAACAAGTCAAACTAGTCAACTTCTAGGTCAATAAGTCAATTCTAAGCCAAAAGTCAACTATGGTCAACTCTAAAGTCAAACATGGTCAAACCAAGGTCAACCTCACAAGACATCTATATAAATAATATAGAAATAAAATACAATAATTTAGGAAATTAAAATTATATCCTAAATGATACCCACACAAAGAATACTAATAATACAAATAATATATACCCTAAAATAATATATATACAAACCAATATTTATACAAATAACATAATATATTATTACTAATATTATACCTCACAAAACACATATATATATACAAATATATATATACAATAATAATATATAAAATATAAATTTAAACTGTCAAAGCGTCACTGAAAACAGTGAACAAAACAAGATAAAATAAAACAGGTTTAATAGTGACAGTCTTGACTGTCACTGAAAAATCCGTCGCAGAAACTCCATATACAAACCGCTGCTGTCACAGTTTGCTGACAGTTTCAAACTGTCACAAAAACGTCGCTGAAAGGTTGCCGCTCAAACTGCCCGCAGCATTAATGACAGATCTGTCATTTAATGCTGACCACTGTACAGCGGCTGTTGTTCAGACCAATTAATGACAGTTTCAACTGTCAAAGAAACCACTGTCACCAAAATAATAAAAATATAAATATAAATATATATAAATATATATATACAATAATAATCACAATACATATATATAAATAATTAATAATTATATACTTAAATATATACACATATAAACTTATAATTAAATATCAAAGGTTATAAAACACATGCACATATTATTGTACATATTTTACATGGCTAGAAGCACACTTAAAATATATACATTAATATAAAAATAATTACATAATAATTATAAATAATATAATTACACAATCAAACACATAAATATATTTTATAAAATATTTATGTATAATTTATTTATATTCAACATAAGTACATATATAATTGCATACAAGAAAGCTACATACATATATTGGTACATCACATTAGCACCCAAAAATATATAGATCTATGCTACAATATCATAATAAATACACAAAAATAAATATATAATATTTATATATATATATACTAATTTTTAATTGAAGGATTTAAACCATACATAATTAGATCTATGCAAAAATTCACACAATTGGAGAGTACCACACCGTATCCCACTAGATCTAGGATACGCATGCGACACGAGTCCAACACACAACCAAATGTACCCCGAAGGACACAAACAAGTCACAAATAATATTTATGAATAAATCAAAGTGTCAAAAGTAGATCTATGTGTCCGTGTCAAAATACGACATGTTCAAAGCCCCGTGTCGGAGAAAAACCCCCAAATGACACAAATCACCAAATAGTTGGGATACGAACCACAAGTACCCAAATTATCGACACGACACTAGCCCCAAAAACATAAGCACATGCCCAATTGATCTATATGATCAATTGACACACACAAAAAAATGTAAATTCAGAATTCCAACAAAATTGACACAAAAAGCACCATAACTTTCTCCATGGGTCTCCTATGAACACAAAACAAAGTCCTATGGGTAGTACATACATATAGGTTGATTTTACATGATTAAATCTCAGATTTAGAAGCTATTAAAATGGGAAAAACTGAATTATACCTATTGGAAGATGGATTCCCAATGAAACCTCCAATTGAGATGAACTTGCTCCCAAATTGTAGATTCTTGCTCCTCTTTGTAGATCCTTGCTTCCTCCTTCTAGATCCTTGCTTCTCAACTTTCTAATGGTGAATTGGAAAGAATTTGGAATAAATTTGGTAGGAAATTGGATTGGGAATGGAGGGAATTTGGTAGTGGAAAATTCTAGATCTAGATTTAGAAATGAAATGAGAGGAGAGAGAAATTTCCCCCCTCTTTTAATAGGCCGGCCATGTCCCCCTCCCCAAGCAATTATAAAATATCCAATGTACCCCTTGGGGCCTCTCATGAAGAAATAATTAAGGAAGGAAGCTTCTAGTCTAATCATTTAATTAATTTAATCCATCTCCTTAACTATGGGCTTTCTAAATGGGCCAAGTCTAACTAATTAATTAATGTTGGTCCATGGGTCCAAAATAAACTATTTGGCTCCACTAATATAAGTCCAAAATAATTAAATAACATCTAACAATAATTAAATAATACAACAAATAATTATTTACCATGCACAATATTTAATTAAATAGGAAAAGACTAAAATACCCTTTCCTAAAAATGTGGTAGTGACATGTCTAAGGCAAATTTTTGAGTACCACGGTCATGAATTCTTGATAACTTGTCCAAGATAACGACTAGAATAATGAATTAGAAGCATCTAGAGAGATTTTCAGGCTACATGCAATCCCGGTATCCTAGCGACACCTGATGGATTGGAGCTCTCCGTCGTGAGGGACACACTTTCAGCATGCCGTCGAGTGTTGCATTTACCTATAAATTACTATACCTGATATAATCTATTCTATGTATCCTTGTGCCTGGATAACTCGGATAGTCTGCAGGACATGTGGCTGTATGGAATATCAACTATATGTGTTAGTAACTAGGACTGTGATAACCCTATTTAGTTAATGATAACAAGCCGTAGGGTAAGATTGGTAGTGATTGTTTGATTTTTAGTCTAGTCTTGTACTGATTCATTTAGCTACTAGAACTGAACTGTAACCTGAATACTGATTCTAGATATCATTTTTTAAATACTCAAGTGTTGTTTAACTTTTATTTTGCCTGATGCATCTATTTACTCTTTTTCTATGTTATTTCTTACTGATTTGTCTGTATGCTGGTTTTTCGTTCCTAAGTTGGTTTTCTTGTAATACTTGCTATTTTGGGGTCTGACCCTACTGGTTTTATATGGCCATATTTTGGAGCAGGACCGTAAGATCTTTCGTATTTCCCACCTTAATATGGTGAACACTAGGAGCACTCGAGACCATGAGTGGATTTCTTCTCCATCACCCACATGATCTTTTACTTATACTTTTGAGGCATTTAGCCACCGAGCACGTGCTTAGCTAGTGTCTTAGAACTTGATATCTTGCCTGCGGGCCTACTTGTAAAGTATATTCTATACTATAGCTAGAGCTGATCATGTAATATTGTACTCTTGCTAGTTCTTCATTTTGTAACTAGCTTCATGATCATCTGTGTATATATAGTTTGTGATGCCTTACTATTTTATCTTTGGTGATCATACCTCTTCTAACTTATTGCTTGCTTGAGATTGAGAAACCTAGGACCCTTGACCCAGGAATGACTGTTGGATTATAGAGTAAACCCTCACATGTCTTGACAACCATGACCGTATCTCAGAGTATTGAGTACTCTGGTGTACGTAGCTGGCTTTGTCCGCTCCCGCTCTCCAGTATTCTAGTTCTGGGGTGTGACATGGTTTAAGTGGTGGCCCATGCAGGTCTGAAAATTCAGAAGTATGGGGGTTTACCAAGTGTTTGGATTTCTCAATCATATTACTCCTTGATCTCCTCCAGTATCGAATTTATATCCCTGAAATCTTGACTCAATATCTGTTTTGCTCCTTGATCAATCATGTCCCTTCCCTTTGATCGTTGTGTCCTTTATCTTTCAGGGACATTGTTCTTGGTCCTTATGATCATCCAGTCCAAGTTCCTCCAGTAGCATGACAATATTCCGATGTTCAGCAAACCCTTAAGGTTCAGCCTCAGCATTCCGGAGCCGGATCCAGAATAAGGATCCCCAGATCCAGCCAGTTCCTACCGTGCAACTAGTACCTGATATAGGAGGGAAAAATAGTATGCTAATTGGTATCCTTCGAGAATTATTGGCATCTCAAGGACGTCGAGAGGACGTACTCATTCAGTCAGTATAATAGGTCTTGGAAAGAGGCAAACATCGTGCCAATAACTCGGCAAGCAACTTCAAGCACCTCCAACCCTCATATTTCTACGACACTGAGGATAAAATTTCATCAAACGTGTAGCTTCAGGACACTGAAGCTATCCTCGAGGCAGCGGGAGTGCCAGCAATAGAGCAAGCGTTAGTAGTACGACTGCAGTTGCTAGACTTGGCCCGAGACTGGTGGACAACCCAAATAATTTTACTAACAGTGCTCGTCCCATTGGGCTGTCTTCAGTGAAAGATTTCAGACCAGATATTTTGACGCTGAGTTGAATTATGAATTGCAGCAAAGATTTAACAACTTGAAGCAGATGGGCAGGACTGTCAATGGCTACGCGACAGAGTTCTGCAGACAAAGTCAGTTTGCTCCCACCTTGGTGGCAACCGAATTAGATCGAGCAAGAAGTTTTCAACATGGACTTTATCTGGAGATCATATTGGCAGTAGAACAATATGAGTTTAAGACTTTTAATTTTGTGTTAAGAGCAGCAAGGAGGCATGAGTATACCTCCCAGCGAATCAAGGATAGGACTGGAGGACGAAAGAGGACCCACACATCTGGAGGTTCTTACACGCAGTCTTCAGCACCAGCTCTGACAGTTAGGGCTTTAACCATTGGATCTCCGAAAAGGCCAGTTTCTACAGCCTCAGTTCACCAAAAAGTACCAACCTGACCTCAGCAACAGAGGATACCTTCGTCAGTAGGGTGTTCTTATTGTGGAAAACCTGGGCATGTATTTTTTGAGTGCCGCTGAGCACAAGGGTTATTCTTAGCTTGTGGTTCACCAGGCCACAGAGTGAGGTCTTTCCCACACCGAGCCAGTTCATCATCATCTTTTTTGGCAGGACCATAGTATAGGGCTCCAGTGTCGGCTCAGCAGAACTAGGGTCAGAGGCCATTGTCGACCCAATCTCAAGTGTTCCAGCAATAAAGGCCACAACAGTATGCACATGCCTAAGCTCAAGTATAAGCCAGGCAAGGAGGTCTGCTGTAAAGAGGACCAACACCGAGAGAACTAGGTCAGGCGATGGCACTCACCGTGGAAGAGCAGTTAACTTCATGTGAAGTGGTGACATGTACCATTCTCGTTAATTCTCATTCAGCTTCAGTATTATTTGATTCTGGTGCATCACACTCTTTTATGTCTGCACGATTTGTGATACGAGTTCTATCAGAATCCGAGTCCTTATCAGTAAGACTTAATATGCTTACTAGTAACGGTATCATAGGATTAGATAGAGTTTATGTGTCATGTTCCAGTACCAAAATATGAAGACAGACATGGCCATCTCTTCCGTATAAGGTATATAACGTCGTATGACGGTCACGGCTGTAACAAGACACGGGGGTGCATACTACAAGCAAGTCACTTAGAGTCACATAGAATATATAATGTCTTAATAAGTCAAGTAAGGATAGTAAATATATAATATATATGAAAAGAAAGTAAGGCGTCCCAAACGTCCTGCCACAATATTTTGGAAACCAGCCACACAAAATAATAAGCTAGCAGAGTAGCAAAAATACATAACCATGATCAGCTGCAGCCTGATTAATTATAATTATGTAAGAAGACTAAATGTCCAGATTTACGGCTAACAAGTGCCGGTGGATAAACACCCAAAAGTGTAAAATGTGCAATAATGAGCTGTGATCAAGAAGCCCACTCGTGTCCTTTAACGGCCATCCGTCTGGTGCGCACCAATGTTCAGGGGAAAGTACGCTTGACACTCGGGTGCTGGTTCTAGACCTGGCCATGCAAAACCAGTGTGGTTAGACCCAAAATAGCAAGTACCACAAAGGAAGCACGAATGAAGGAATAAAACCAAGAAGAATAAACATACACACACACACACACACACACACACACACACACACACACACACACATATATATATATATATATATATATATATATATATATATATATATAGTCATGTCTCGTAGTTTCGGTTCATAGACTATCGTGATACAACAATCTAACCCTACAACCAAATAAGGACAAGGGTTAGACTATCGCACCATGATAGTCCATGTCCTAACTATTTAACCGAAGGTACAATGCACAACTAAGTTCAGTTACATAATCGGCCAATCACTTGTACGGCTTACTAGGTGGAGTCTGGGTTATCCCAAAAATATTGTGCATATAAAAGGAATCCTCATGTCGAGCCATATTCTAGCAGGGGCTAGCCGAGCCATGAATCGCACATAGCACATTATAGTATGTACCGGTCCCTCGGAAGGCCACCGTGCTAATATCGCATAGAACACATAGTACAATATAATAATCGAATATTTTCATCCACTAATGAGAATTTAAATAATATTCAAGGGGCCAGTCTTCACTCCCCATATGATTGAGGGTGGCTAGTTAAGCACGTTCCATCCCTCCCAATGCTCTACATATTTTAGTTGCCTAATTAACCCTATGGTTAGCTGGAATCACATGGCGTAGTCACATGTTATTCTCCTTACATGTCGTACCGTAGTACGAATACGCTAGATACGAATCTACTTTATACTTGGCAATTTAATTTGGATTCACCCCAGCGTGATGCAATAATCAACACAAGTTCTAGCCACGCTTGGTTATTAACCAACTATCATGTCCATGCTGAAGATATTATATTATATCACATGTCACATAGCACGTAGGTACACCTCGATGTAAAATATGTAACATAATCACTTAGGAACACTTAGCACGTAGTAAGTGTATCAGCACGGATACCAATAGTCGAGTCAAGTCATCAATTATTGGTAAATCATATAAGTTCTATACATAGCAATACATGGGTTTAGTTAAGAAAATAGGTAGTCATAGTCACTTGGCCGCATAGTCTATTTTTACTCATAGTCGGGTTAGGCATATAGTCAGGTTCAACATATGGTCACTTAGTTTTCATACATTTACAATCATTTATAACACATATAGAATCACAAAATCTAATAAAATATTCAACTAAGAAAAACAATAAAATATGCACATGGGGCCGCATAAGAACCAGGGACGTATGTGATCAATATCGCATAGGTCAATGTCGCATAGAGGTCGGTGCTGCATAGGGGTTAGGCCGCATAAGAGTCTGACCGTATAAGGGTCAAGCCGCACAAGGGTCGGTGTCGCATATGAGTCATGCCTCATAGGTTCAAGGCAAAGTCCACACCTCGGGACAAGTGCCGAGTGACGTGCATTAAATTTGTGTCAGTGAAGTGACTGTAGTGATGGATGTGACAAGTCAAGAAGGAAAAGACAAAACTCATAGAAAAATATGTAAGGACGAAATATAGTTATGCGTCAAAGTGAAGAGGCACATAGTGCCAATGTCGCATAAGAGTCTACTTGCCGCATACTCTGCTTGTCGCATACTCTGCTTGCCGCATAGATGTCTCTTGGACTTAGCGAATTTCTCATTCATCCAGCAAGTGAAACACAAGAATTTTTGTCACTTAGAACACTTTGTGTAATAATCAGTCATGCATCCAACAAGATGGACGAATGTTGGAAGGTATATGTGGCACAGAGCTCAGGTCGTATAACACTCATGCCGCATAGCACTCTCTGCCGCATATGGTGCTGGCCTCATGAGCACTTCATCTTCTCTAGATAGCAAGTTCAGCCATGACAAAAAACTCCAAAAGCCAAAAAATTATTTTATCCATGAAAACTTTATTTTAACTCTGAATCAAGTAAAACAAAAGCCAAAACGCTCGAAATAAAGTTTTCCATCAACCACAAAAATTATTTTTTCTAAAATACCATGTTTTAATAGATCAAAACCAAAAAAATATTTTGGAACCCATGAAAGCCTTAACTAAAATACAAATCTACTAAATTTCTTCTATCAAAACTGAAAACTCCAAGTATTAAAAGTGCTTAGAATTATAATGTAAATATATTAGACTAATAAAATGCTAGGGAAAAGCAAGAATTAAAATATAGAGTTTTTTTATGTCATGCAAGGTGTACTTGCCTATAAATGAAAAAAAGAGGTAGAAATATAGAATGAGGGAAGAGAGAGAAAGAAGTTAGCTTATATAGCGAGGATTGAGGTTTGGACCAAGGGTTCTTGTGAGACTCTGTCTCACAATATCTATATCGGTATATGGATACATATTTTATACTGAATGTTTTATTTTTCTGGATTTCATGGGATTTTAAAATTTAATTTTTTTGAAAACTTTCTTCTTGACCTGTATACCGATGGTATACTACAGTATACCGTACCGACGGTATACTATAGTATACCGACGGTATACTGTCAAGCAGATATTTGTTTCATTTTTTGTGATATTTTTGAGATATTTTTTGAGATATTTTAAAGATATTTTTTGAGATATTTTCGAGAATTTCTCTATAAATAGTACTTGAGTTTCATTTTATTTCTCATTTCTCATTTTTCATTTCTTATTTCTCATTTCTCTTTCTCTCTCTTCTCTCCACCCTTTCTCTCTTGAGCTTGGAGCTTAGTCTTGAGACCCGGAGTGTGGTTTCTGAACCCCTTCGTGGTGGTGGACTAGTAGGTTTAGGTAGAAACTCGCTGTAGGCAAGTACACCTTGTCGATTCTATGAACTTCTTTTACCTTCTGTTATTTTCTTTTCTGGAGCTTTGGTTTTTACTTTTTAGCTTAGACTTGCTTTACTATAATTGTTTATCTCGCAATTTTAGCCTTTTGACTGTCTCGGTTTTGATTTCTGGTAGAATCTTGTCCCGTCCCTTTTTGGTAAATCGGTAACGAAAATGGTACCGGAGTTGTGACCGTGAGATTTAGTCCATATTGTAATATGGGACTTACCACTAGACTTGACTCCTTGTTAGACTTGGTTCTGGTGACTTTCGGGATTTGATTTAGATCCTAAAAATCTGACTTGACATTGGCCTAGTTTTTCTTTGGAAATCGGCATACCGACGGTATACTACAGAATACCGACGGTATACCAATCATTGCCGAAATTATTAACCGACTTCCTGGATATTTGTCTTGGCCGGCATGTTGATGGTATACTACTGTATACCGGTATACCGATTTGTTGGAATTTTTAGCTGCTGTCTTTTTTCTATCTCTGGATCGGTATACCGAAGATATACTACAGTATACCGATGGTATACCGATTGAGCTCTCTTTTACATGTAATTTATTTTCTTGTGCTCAATGATTGCTTGTACCTGGCTTCCTTATATTTATTATTTTATATGTCTATTTATGCTTTGTTGCCCGATACGATATTTTGTATAGTTAGGGGCTTTTCACCCTTTATACACCCGTCCTGTACATGTTACATATCGATATCTCACGACAAGGTATTTGCATTAGTAGAGGATGATTAAACTCTATGTACATTTGACATGACCATGCATTTGTATTAGTAGAGGATAATTAGACTCTATGTAAATTTGACTCAACCATGTATTTGTATTAGTAGAGGATGATTACACTCTATGTATATTTGACACGACCATGCATTTATATTAGCAGATGATGATTCCACTCTATGTACATTTGACATGACCAAGCATTTGTATTAGTAGAGGATGATTACACTCTATGTACACTTGACTCGACCCGAACATTGGTATTAACTCTACGTTTACCTGTGTAGTTGTGATTTATCCGTCTTGTGCATGTGAAGTTGTGATATTTACTTATATTGCCAAAGTTATTACTCCCTGCATAGTTATGTGTGTCTTAGTTATTTGCCGTGTTTTATGTATCCAATTATTTTCATGTTTACATGGTGCTCATTATATTCCTAGTGGATATATGTTTTTCAATTTATCGTCTTTCTTTTCTCGGGATAAGTGCAGTGATAGCTCACGAGTCTCGATCCATATTTATTTATTCATGTTGCTTAGATTATTATAGTTCTATTTTGTTTTGCTGGTTTTAGTTCTTAGCTCTTGGCTTTCCTTGTGGTACTTGCTATTTGGGGGTCTGACCCCACTAGTTTTGCTTGGCCAGATCTGGTAGCAGAGCCCGAGGATCTTACTTTTCCTTCCTGTAGATGCTGATTACTAGGAGAACCAGACAGCCTGAGTGGGTTTCCTTCTATCCCCACTAGATCTCGTTCCGTATATTCTTTTAAGGTATTTAGACACCGAGCACGTGTTTGCTCATATTTTGGACTTGATATTCTGTCTACGGGCACTGACATGATTAGATATTCTAGATCATGGCTAGTGTTGATCATGTATGACTTATATTCTGCTAGTTCTTTATTTTGTATTACTAACTTCATGATAATCTATGTATATCTGATTTGGGATGATTTACTATTTTGCTCCTGATGATCATAATTCTTGTATATTGCTTATCTGTTTGTGATTGAGACACCTAGGACCGTTTGACCTAGGATTGACTGCTGGATTATAGTATTAACCCCCATGTTTTATAACTTCACCGTATATGCGGAGTACTGGCGTGCCGGTGGCTAAACGCCCAAAAGAGAAAAAATATACAATAACGAGCAGTGATTAAGAAATCCATTCGTGTCCCTCAGCGGCCATCCGTTTGGTGCACACCATTGTTCATGGGGGAGTAAGCTTGATCCTCGGGTGCTGGCTCTAAATCTGGCCATGCAAAACCAGTGTGTTTAGATCCCAAATAGCAAGTACCACAAAGGAAGCACGAATGAAGGAACAAAACCAGTAAAAAATAAACACACACACACACACACACACACACACACACACACACACACACACACACACACACACATATATATATATATATATATATATATATATAGTTCTATCTCGTAGTTTTGGTCTATAGTCTACCGTGATACAACAATCTAACCCTACAACCAAACACAGACAAGGGTTATACCATCGCACCATGATATTCTATATCCCTAAACTATTTAATAGAAGATACAATATACAATCAAGCTTAGTTACATAATCGGCCAATCACTTGTACGGCTTAATCGGTGGAGTCTGGGTTATCCCAGAGATATAAGCATAATATAGGAATCCTCAGATCGAGCCATGTGCTAGTAGGGCTAGCCAAGCCATGAATCACCGCATAACACATAGTATTTATGCACCGGTCCCTCGTAAGGCCACCGTGCTAAGATCGCATAGAACATATAGTACAATATAATAGTCGAATATTGCCATCTACTAATGAGGATTTAAACAATATTCATGGGGGCCAGCCTGCACACCCCAGACAATTGTTTGGGGGTGACAAGTTAAGCACGATCTCGGGATTCCGTCCCTCCCAATACTCTACATACTTTAGTTGCCTAGTTAATCCTACTATTACTAAAATCTCATAGAGTGGTCACATGATATTTTCTTTATATGTCACACCGTAGTACAGACACGCTAGATACGATTCCACTTTGTCACTTGGCAGTTCAATTTTGATTCACCCCACCGTAATGCAACAATCAAACAAGTCCTAGCCAAGCTTGAAAATTGACTAAACTATTTTGTCAATTCTTAGAGGAATCATATTATATCACATGTTGCGTAGCACGTAGGTACCCCTCCGTGTAAATATATAATATAATCATTTAGGAACACTTAGCACGTAGGAACACATAGCACGTAAGTGTCTCAGCACAGATACAAATGGTCGAGTCAAGTCACCAATCACAGTAAATTACATGAGTTCTATCACATTGCAACACATAAGTTGAGTCATGCCTATAGGTGATATAGTCACTTGGGACATGGTCGAACTATACACATGGTCGGGTCAGGCATATATGTGGGTCTAATACTCCCACAGTCATCAAGATTATACATATGAATCAAAAGTCCAATAGAATATTCAAACCAAAACAATTTAATAAATGTGTGCAGGGGGGCACATGCACGCATGAAGATTAAGGCCGCATGGTCGATCAGGGCGCATGAGAATCGGGACCGCATGGAATATGGGGCGCATAGACAGTGAAAGTCTACTCTTCGGGGCAAGTGCTAACTGACGGACAATAAATACAAGTCAGAGAAGTGACTGATCTGACTTGATGTGACAAGCTAAAAAAGTCTGAAAGATAAGACAAAAGTATGAAAAGTTGCACAAAGTCACAAAAGTCGTGCAAAGGCATGCGCCCAAAAGAAGAGACGCATGGCTCATGATCGCATTGGCGCATGGAGTCTGGCCTTATTAAATTTTTATGCGTTCAAGTTACTATGCGTCCGATTTTAGAACGCATGCACAGAGCAGACATGCATCCAACAAGATGGGTGCATGCTGGAGGGGCGTATATTGTTGGCCCGCATGGTTCTCCATCGTCCCAGAACAGCAAGTTCGGCCAGGAAAAAGTTCAAAGAACCCGAAAACTTGTTTCCTTCATAAATTTTTTATTCCAACTCCAAATCAAGTGAACCAAAAGCCAAAATGTCTGAAATGGAATGCTTTATCACCTAGAAAAACTAGTTTTCTAAAATACCATATTTTTAATAGATCAAAACCAAAAAAACTTATGAAATCCATAAAAATTTTAAACTTAAAATGTACATCTACTCACATCCACCCATAAAAACTGAAAATTCCAACCATTAAACATGTTTAGAATCATAATGTACACATATTAGGCTAATAAAATACATAAAAAGAGCAAAGATTAAAATCTAAGGGTTTCTCCATATCATGCAAGGCTTACTTGCCTAAAATGAAAGAAGGAGGAGAAATGAGAGAAGTAAGGGAAGAGAGAGAAAGAAGTTGGGTTATATAGGTAGGGTTTAAGTTTTAGACCATGGGTTCTCTCATAACTTGAACCAACCCATAAAATAAACCATGAATCACACTAAACCAAAGAATGAGTCTAGTCTCCATGCAACCTAATAAACATACAAGCAAGAAATAATACGTCCAAAAAATGTATATCGGAAACGGGGAGTGACATCTCTACCCACCTTAAATTTTTTTTCCTCGAAATTCAAAATTAAGGCTAGCTAGAGAAATCATAACAAGCAATATGCTAACTACAAGCATATCTACACATGTGTGAGACCAGTCTCACTATTCTAGTATTCGTACCTAACATATGCATATTATAAATGTATAGCTTGCTTATTGTTTAATTACATACATCATGCTTATGACATTCATGCATTGTTTAGGTTGTTTTGTAAGTTTTCCTTAGTTGCATGTTTTGGACCGTTGGTGCCTTAATTTTTTTGGTGGGTGGTTGTGATGAACCACAGTGGAAGGCATAGATTATGACCCAATGGCCTAAAATCAATCCCTTGGCTATATAAGAAATCCTGTTATCTTTCCTTCACTTTTCTTTTTCTTTTATTTCTCTTTCCTTCTTCGTTTCTTCTCCAACAGAGAGCAGCAGCCGAGCTTGGCCTTGTCCTATTGGTATTAGGCTAGAATTTGATTGTAGACAAGTATATCTTGCCAACCAAAGAAACAAACTTGGATCTTGCTTTGATTCTTAGTATAACTTGTTTTATTATTTGATCAATTTTATTTTTTCTTAACACTTTAAATTTGTCACATTAATGATTTTGTTTTCCTTGAATTGGATTGCTCTTGGATCCAGAGAAAAAAAGTCAAAGAATGCAAAGTTGAATTGAGAATGTATACAAAAAGTACGCAGGGAACCCTTGTTGCATAAGCGAAGTTCCAGTGAGCGCACTTGTGTGTGTTTGACAAATTTATTAGAAAGTGCACCAAGATATATTGAGTACTCTGGACGCACTTCTCTACTCTTACATAAGTTTTGTACTAAGGCAATTCCTTCAAAATTACACCAATCCTACTTGGTATATTTTTGAATGGGTCTGCAAGTCATCAAGAATCTACGCCACTGCTTAAAAGCCAAGTTGGAGCACTTTGCAGATATTGCAAAGTTGGCATACTTTGGTAAATTTTTTTTATCGGGACAATTTTTCTCTTCTGGAGAATGGATCACTTTGTTATGTGGCACACTATATGGCATTCTCCAGAGACGGCACAGTTTGTAGCCTTTCATATTACTTAATGACTAAGCAACGACTTCTGAGCATTCTCGAGAATTGTGTTCTCGACTGCTGTACCATATCTTGGAACTTGTGTTTTATCTTTTAGTAGACCTTCATGCACTTGTTTGTGCTCCCAACCTCACTATTGGCATACTTGATGAAAGTGCGCTTAGTATGATTGTGCTCCATCTTTGCTCGGAGCACTTTTGTATCAAAGTGTGCCATAACTGCCCGAACTAGTAATCTGTGCGCCAAAATAATTTTTGGCCATTTGTGCGCCAATACCCATTTTGGCCATTTGTGCGACAAAACTGTTTTTGGTGATTTGTGCGTCCATACCCGTTTTGGCCATTTTTGCACCAATATCCGTTTTGGCCATTTGTGCGCCAATAGTAGTTTTTGACCCATTGTGCACGGATGTTAATTTTTTTCCTAATTTTATGAGCTAACCCTAAATTAATGATTTATGCGCCTGCATGCCAATATTCTCTTTTATATGCTTAACTCTTGATGATTCCCTGGTTCTTTTTTATTCTATTATTTTAGTTAATCCTTGTTATTTCTGAATATGACATTCTTGATATTGATCTTGATTTTCTGACATGATCTAGTAATTGTATATTATAAATGAACTCTTGAATCTTGGCATGGAATTGATAATACTGATAATTCTGACCATGTACTGTTAATCCTGATACTGTACTGATAATCCTGATACTCCTAATCCTGATAAATCTTCATAGTGGCTCGACGTAGCGCACTACTGACTTGAGAATTTCTTGTAAACTGTCATAATCAAGGATATTAGTAGTACCTGTATTGCATGACCTATATTCCCGTGGTTGATTTTGATTGTACTTGTCAAGTTACTATCCTGTCTTACATTATGTCTGTGGCAGATTCCTGAGCACTACGGTCGAAAATCTTTGATAATTTTCCAGGCTAATAACTAGAATAATAATCTAGAAAGCATTTAGAAAGATTTTCTAGCTACATGAAATTCTGTTATCCCAGCGACATATGGTGGATTTGTAGCTCTCCGTCGTGAGGGGCACACTTCCAGCACACCGTCGAGCGTTGCACTTCCAGAAAAGATAATAAATGATTATACCTGATAAATATATACTATGTACATGTTCCTATGGATAACTCGAATAGTCTGCAGGGAATGTAGATGTAATAAATCTCAAACTACATGTGTTAGTAACTAGGACTGTGATAACCCTAATTAGCTAATGATAGCAAGCCGTAGACCATGATTGGTCGTGATCGCTTGATTTCCAGTCTAGTCTAGTCCTGTCATGATTTTATTAACAGCTAATCCAAAAATGGTAACCGAAGTACTGATTCCAGATGTTCTTGTTTAATTACTCCTGAACTGCCTAGCTGTTATCTTACTCGTGGTTCTTATTTAACTGATCCTTATGCTATTTTTTACTGATTTTTCTACATGATGATTCTAGTTCATAAGTTTAGCTCCCTTATGGTACTTGCTATTTTGGGGTCTGACCCTACTGGTTTTGGATTAGGTCTCTTATTCTTCTTTGATTAGATCTCTTCTCTTAGATTAGGTCTCTTAGGGTTTAGGGATATCTCCAAGATGTGTATGTAAGGAGGTGGAGAGACGTAATGAATGTGTTCAGACACAGGTAGTCAAGAAGCCATTTAGATGGGTGACTACAAGTACAGATTCTCTGGAGCTGGTGCGCTTAGATATCTATGACTTCTATTCTCCACAAATGGCTGGAATAAAGTTTATCATTTATTTCTTCAACGATTTTTTGAGAAAATGCGTTCGTGTTTCTTCTCATAATCGAAGGATGAAGCGTTCGAGAACCTCAGGGACTTCAAGTTTGAAGCTGAGCGTTATACCGGTCTACAACCCAATAAACTCAGAAGTATCAAGACGAAGTGCATCGTTCTTTGGATTTACCTCATTCAGCTTAGAACATGGAATTGACTATGGAACATGCATCATTCTTTGGATTCACATCGTTCAGCTTAGAACATGGAATTGACTATGGAACATACATCATTCTTTTGATTCACAATGTTCAGCTTAGAACATGGAATTGACTATGGAACGACATCTTCGTACTCTTCCAGTTTATTGAAAGTAAAAATAGGAAGAAAGATCAGTTGAAAGTAAAGATGATTTCTATATTGTTGTACAAAGGGCCTTCCATATTGTCTATGGGAGAAGGTTGCACTTATAGTCTTATTCGAAGTACCGTTCGTCACTTCTAATATAACTCTGGTTCAAAGTCAGATCCACATGAATATCATTCGAATGTGGGGGTTTCAGGCTTATGAGTAATCTTCGGAGGACCTTACCAGCCAGAGTTGTTGGCAGTTCTATAGAAGATATTGCAGTCCCAGAAGGAGTTATCTTTAACAAGACAGAATTTGAACCAGAAAATCGAAGAGCAGTTAGCAAGAAAAGTTAGGAGGTCGAAGGACCAAAGATGATTTTATCACCTATAATATGAAGGTTATTCCACTTACCTATGATGAGGCGATACAAGACCAGAGACTTAGTCTGCTAAGAGGAGGCAGTCCATGAAGAGATTGACCCCATAACAATACTTGGATGTTGATCAATCTGCCTAAAGGAGCTAAAACCTATCAGATTCTTATATATCTTCAGTAAAAGAAAATGGAAGTTGACAGAACAGTTGAGTTCAAGACTAGGCTTGTATCCTAAGGGTTTTCTCAGATTTAGGGGACTGAGTTTCTTGGCACCTCGTTGAAGTGTCATATATCAGGATGATGATTGCGGTAGCTGCTATTCATAAGCTGATTGTTTATGAGAGAAGGAAAGAAAACAAGTCTTGGAGGAAGACAGATATGAGAGATTCATGGACAATAGTCAAAATTATTGTCATTCAGGTTTGATGATAGTCTGCGGGTTGGTGATATCTCAATATGGCCTGAAGCAAATCCCAGGATGTGGCAGTAGGAGTTTGACAAGTCATCTAGTCAAAGTTGTCGCAGGATCAGCAAGATAGATGTCACGTCCAGATCTTCCATGGTCCCGATCGCCCCTGTCGGGCGCAAATCATCGCTCCAGCGCTCCCGCGGGACGGTCGTTTTCCTCAGGACGTGATGCCATGCGAGCCTTGTAAATTCTCTCACCCAAAATTAGGCCTACTTGGCTTAGAAAGAGAAACGTGGGCTAGTTTGAACCCAAATAGAAATAGAACACGATATTTATTTAATTTTACAATATTTGTATCACTTAGCGCACCTTACCGTTGTTTCGATAATTAGAGCACTACACTAGCCACTGCCTTCCTACAAATTTCACACGCTTGCCCTAGACATGATCGCCTTCTATTCTGACCTCGGTGTAACTTATAATTATGCTTTCTTGTGCTATATTTTAGTCGCACAACATTTGTCGTAGACGTTATTATTTAATTCTAAATAAAATAAGACTTTGTACCCTTGTGCGGTCCAATCGAAATTGGAGACACAATCTTGACCATTTCGTACAACCTAAATTATGATAATATTCTACTCTGAGCCCCCTACGTCCATGACGCTTGTTTCCCATATAATTTTATTCCTATGTACTTCTAATTAATTTAAGAACACCTTGCGCATTAATTTTAATTAAATTAATTCAAATTTCCATCTTTGTGTAAATTTTCCAATTGTTGGGCATTTTAATGCAAAAATGCAT
The DNA here is from genome assembly GCA_036927795.1 of Iris macrosiphon. NCBI lineage: Eukaryota > Viridiplantae > Streptophyta > Magnoliopsida > Asparagales > Iridaceae > Iris > Iris macrosiphon. Next base: position 212,503 of record JAYESA010000010.1, read on the forward strand.
TAAGATGTCCATACCATTGGACAATATATGAAGAAACTCATTTTTCCCCTTCACACGAATTTTTCTCATAATTTTTGGAATGTACAACGCGCAACATCGCCCCTTATTTTAAACCTATCCTTGCATTTAAATAATACAAATTATGGCCCTCCAAACACCCCATGCCAAGCCAAGGCCCATCCCAAGAGGGTGTTGACCAAAGCCCAAATTCCTTAGTTCAACCCCCCAACCCTATCTTCCACATGTGTATATAAACAACTTCTCCTTCCTTTTTCCTTATTTTTCAATACCTAAAACCCAAACTACACCCCAGCCGAATGCACCCTCCCCTTCCTGTTCATCTTCAACCTCCACTCCTCTCGCCGGAGCAGACCGGACCCGGACCGCCGCACTCACCCTCACCAGCAACCCTGTCCCCGCCTGCGTACGCCGGAGCCGCGTTGACAACACCACCACCAGTCTCCACCGGATCGACCCATCTTCCCCGAATTCATCTCCTTCCTCTTCCCTCCTCGACGAACTCCACCCCACGACCCTAATTGTGCAGAACCGACGACTCCTCCGCCACACCTCCCTCTGTAATACCACCACGAACCTCCACGACTCGACCTCCACCAACCCGAGCCGCCTGTGCCCTCCTTCGCACGACCGCATCCCATCTCCTTCCGTCATCCCGACCACCACCACTCTACACCACCGTTCTCCTCCCTGTCCTCTTCCTCGATGGAGTCGACACAGCGGTCAACAACACCACCAGCACCACCACCGTTCATCTCCAGTTCCGTCCCCTTCTTCCCCACAGCGCCGCTGAACTCCGCCTGAGTCGACCTCCTCCACCTCCTCCTCCGTTCACCATTACCACAAGCACCACCCGAGCCTCCTCCTTCTTCCACCACTGACCTCCCCGACCACAGCCTCCTCTCCTCCCTGTCATCAACACCTCCCCCAGCCAAACCTTTCCGCCGGACTCATGTCAACTCACCATCATCACCTCATCAACATCATAATCTTCACCATCACCACCACATCATCACCATCTCATCATCATCATCACCAACACCTTAATCCTAATAATCCCAATCATCATTCTCGTCATCACCATCGTCCATATCATCTTCCTCGTCATCATCATCAACCCATCATCATCATCATCATCAACCTATCATCATTATCATCACCCCATTATCACATCATCACCCCATCATCATTTTATTATCATAATCCTCAATAATCATCACCCTCATCGTCATCGTCGTCATCATCGTCATAACCCTCATCGTCGTCATCGTCGTCATCACCATCATCGTTGTCACCATTGTCTTCATCGTCAATGTCGTTCCCGTACGCATATCCCGAGGTTCGAACATATCCCCCTTCTCCTTTTTATGTGTGCTTGTGTATGCTATTAATATTGCTTATTAATAGTTAGTTGCTTTTAGACCGCGTCGGTAAACCCAATGACTTGTATGCGTACACGTATGCGTATTAGAATTTAAGTGATATATATATATATATGGATGTATTATATAATTAATGATATGCTAAATAATAGTTATGACTATATATGTAATTGTATTGTACGACCCTAGGATATTGTGGGCTATTCCATATTTACATTGACCCTGTTGACCCTACGCACTTGTGAATTGTCTTCCTTGTGTATACTGACGTATTGGCAATAGATGTATTAGTTTGATGTCTAATTGTGCGCAGTATTTGAAGACGTGACACCCGTGTAATTAGATACGCAATTGACCGTGTTAGTTGACCCGTGTCACCCCTAGTGTACCCCCTGAGTCCAGTGTAAAATATGGTTGTGTATGTGCTAGTGTAATGACTAATGATTGTATTGTATTATATTATATGTACATAGGATATTGGATTTGTTCTGTGCGACTTCTGGAGCAGGTTATTGGTACATCACAGCTTTCTTGCCAGGCAAGTATACCTTGCCATTGTACTGTTATTCATATTCCATATGTTGCATGCATCTTTATTTTCTGTCATTAGTTCATATATTTTAACTGTTATATAAAATGTGTGTCTAAGGAAACTTGGGTGCAACGACATTGTCGTCGTGATCTATTTATTATGGATATGTATTGACCTTGTTTATGAGACCGCCCTATTATCATAAAGAATCATTAGGCTTCATTGGCCGTGACACAGCTGTTACACGAGTGTGATTCTCATATAGATCACGAACTGCGTGACAGGTCTGGCCTCCTGTACGTATGGGCCGTGCGTTAGGGATAACTGCTGTTAGAAACTTTGCATGCTAGTAGACTTGGCAGTTATTAGAGGTATTATCGTGTCATAGATGTGACATGATTAGAGCATGGGGTAGGGAGAACAATAAGTACGATATTTGGGATCCTTTGCACTTTCCTTTTATGTAACCCGTATGCTCTGCCGGAGATACGCAGTCATGATAACCCCTATATTACCTGGCAGCCTCTGCCGTTCAAAAGACAACATACTTTGTAGGCCCCTGATTCTCCGAGAGAATCGTGCCAATCCTATTTTATGGCCAGATAGCCCACTTGTAAGAAAGTTATTCTCAAACTGCATTCATATATATGGTTAGGCGACCCATTGGATATTTATTTCAGTACCTTATTGGCATGCTTCTATGTATCTTGTTATGTCCCTCTGAAGACCTGGTCCCTTTCCAGGTGTAGATGTTCATGAGTATTCGCAGGAGCGCAGATCCGGACCTGCTACTTATATTTCGAGGAGGTCTTCTCTTCGAGTCGCATTGATTGTTAGTTGATGTTCTTATATTGTGTTTGCTTTTATATTCTAGTTTGGCAGTGGATTTGTTTCCATCCGAATGTCATCTTTAGATACTTTATATTGAGATCTAGTTTCATAGATATTGGTTATTTATTTATGATTTTCTGTGGATGAGATTTAGATTATGCCCTGTGACTTGTGACTCATATATATACTACTGGTGAGTTGTTATTTATATTACAGCGTACGTGTGTTATGGTTTCCATATATTGGAGTGCCATATACATGCGGCTGGCATGCTTACGTGTTCTTTGTCCTACGTATTTTGGGACTGGGGTGACATGTTTTCAGTGGTGGCCCATGCAGGTCGAGAGCATATTGTCTCGGTTGTGTTACTGTACTAAGAAAGCCTGCACCTAGGATTAGAGTATAAGATCTCATCCACAATTGACTATGAATTATCTTCCTTCCTATCCATTCTATCGCATCCTGCTTGATTTATGTGCTTCCCTAATAGTTCTTTAAGTATAGCAGAATATAGAAGTCCCTTGTTGTTAGATGATAATTAGGGTAATATTCCTATTAAGAGTACAACTAGGATATTGACACATCACTGATTTAGAATACTTAATGAACCTTAGCATTCCTTACTGCTTAATGAACCATAGCACCCTTACCTGTAGATGGATTGACCATTATCCCTTGATAATTAGGGATAACTTGAGATAGTATAGATACTACTAGGATTAGTTAAAAATTTGACCATATTGTTTGACCCTAGTATTGAGGAACCAGTAGAAAACCAAGATTTAATATTAGGACCGAACCTAACCTTCATAAGTGAGATAGTATTAGAGAACCATAAATCTAGATTCTTGCCTTGATACTAGTAGGGCAATAAATTCGGAAGCCAAGAGGAATGAATAGAATAATTTTCTTGATCATACCTCTAACACAGATATTAGCATACCATATTTTCCTTAGAGAACTAAGATACTATCAAGAGTCCTTCTATTTTAATTTTATATCTTGTTCCTCTACAACCTTAGCGTTCGCATTTTGTGCGACAACTAATTATGCTTTTCTTTTTTCTTTCTTTCAACACGTGCCACCTGACACTTCTGATTGTAGGCCAAGTAATTTCTTTATGTTAGGATATATAGCTTGCTAGGATTATAGTTGTAATGTTAAATTTTAAAATTATGTGCCTTGTAGTTAGAACCTGATAGTTGAGTTGTTCATTTAGATTATGATTCTATGATTATCCTTAGTTTTAAATCACGTAATTTGTATCCATAACTCAATACAAGTATATCCTCTCTCATTTGAGGGCTAGTCACTTCTCCATTCTTACCATTAATCTTTTTGTTCTATAAGCACTATGATTAAGACTTAAGATGACCATTACCTATAAAATAAAATAGGATATCCTAATAAATATAAGATCTTTTCCTCGTATACCCCAATAAGAGTTTCTACTCTATCTTTAAGACAGTTACAATATTAGTTAATTGTTTTAAGTTGGGTAGTATGCCTCACAACATAGTATCACATAGTCTTTTGACCTATTATTGAAGTGTAACTGAATGACATTAACTGTATACTAGCATAAAACGATAATATTTATCCAGACTGTAAAATTTAGAGGCCCATACCCCTATTTTGTCGACTATCGACTTAGACAAGGAATTAGTATGACAACTGTAGAGATTGTAGAGTCTTATCTTCTTTGTGAACTTGAATTATTTTTGTACCTTCTTTTATCATAATCTAGTGTATTTATATTTTTTGAACTACCTTGACTTACGCCGCTATTATAGCCTAGTTTTACAAGCTTACTCTTTTATCGAGTTTGATCATGATATATGTATTATTGGGTATACACACTAATACATTTCAGAATCGGTGTATTAAGGTCTAGCTAACCTTAGTGCGCTTGGTTCGCCCTTCGCATAACTACTTTACGTAGATTGAGATATATAGTTGACTAATAAACGAATGTACTTACCCTCTAGACATGTTTGAGCATATCGTATTGGTTACATAACTGTACTGATACGAGCATGCGAATAAGAATTTATCAAAATAGGATTTCAATCCACAACTGCCTTGACAATTCCTTTTGAATTCTCTAATCGCCTTGAACCCCATACTTGTATTCTATTACCTCCCCCTTGAACTCTTTATTATTTTTTTCCGTCTTTCCTTATTTCGGAAAGATGAAACCTTGTGCTTGGTATAAGTTTGATATGCAGATAGTACTATATATACCCTATAGGCCAATAACATTACTTGATGATTATTTTTCATAATTAAGGGCATATCATAGGTAATATGTTGGTGTTGAAACTTTGGAGGATTGAATAACATGATTAAATGATTTGACGAATATTTTCTTAAGTGTATAGCCTTATGTGATAGATGGGTAAATTCTAAGTTGGGTAGAAACTGCATTGTTAAACTTGAGGAGAATTCTTTTAGACTGTGACCAAGTAAGATTAGATAGGGAGAAACAATGCTTATTCTAATTTCGAGGACAAAATTATTTTAAGTTGGGTAGATTGTAAACTCCCTCACCCAAAATTAGGCCTACTTGGCTTAGAAAGAGAAACTAGGGCTAGTTTGAGCCCAAATAGAAATAGAACACGGTATTTATTTAATTTTACAACATTTGTATCACTTAGCGCACCTTACCGTTGGTTCGATAATTGGAGCACTACACTAGCCACAGCCTTCCTACAAATTTTATACTCTTGCCCTAGACATGACCACCTTCTATTCTGACCTCGGTATAACTTATAATTATGCTTTCTTATGCTACATTTTAGTAACACAATATTCGTCGCGGACGTTATTATTTAATTCTAAATAAAATACGACTTCGTACCCTTGGGCGGTCCAATCAAAATTAGAGACACAATCTTGACCCGTTTCGTACAACCTAAATTATGATAATATTTTACTCTGAGCCCCCTACATCCATGATGCTTGTGTCTCGCATAATTTTAATCCCATGTACTTCTAATTAATTTAAGAAAACCTTGTGCATTAATTTTAATTAAATTAATTCAAATTTCTATCTTTGTACAATTTTCCCAATTGTTGGGCATTTTTATGCAAAAAAGCATTAAGGTGTCCACACTATTGGACAATATATGAAAAAACTCATTTTTTTCCTTCACACGAATTTTTCTCATAATTTTCGGAATGTACAACGCGCAACATCGCCCCTTATTTTAAACATATCCTTGCATTTAAACAATACAAATTATGGCCCTCCAAACACCCCATGCCAAGCCAAGGCCCATCCCAAGAGGGTGTTGACCAAAGCCCAAATTCCTTAGGTTAACCCCCAACCCTATCTCCCACATGTGTATATAAACAACTTCTCCTTCCTTTTTCCTTATTTTTCAATACCTAAAACCCAAACTACACCCAGCCGAATGCACCCTCCCCTTCCTGTTCATCTTCAATCTCCTCTCCTCTTGCCGGAGCAGACCGGACCCCGATCGTCGCACTCACCCTCGCCAGCAACCCTGTCCCCGCCTGCGTACGCTGGAGCCGCGCTGACAACACCACCACCAGTCTCCACCGGCTCGACCCATCTTCCCCGACTTCATCTCCTTCCTCTTCCCTCCTCGACGAACTCTACCCCACGACCCCGACTGTGCAACACCGACGACTCCTCCACCGCACCTTCCTCTGCAACACCACCATGAACCTCCATGACTCGACCTCCACCAACCCGAGCCGCCTGTGCCCTCCACCGCACGACCGTATCCCATCTTCCCCCGTCATCCCGACCACCACAACTCTACACCACTGTTCTCCTCCTCGACGGAGTCGACACAGCGATCAACACCACTACCAGCACCACCACCGTTCATCTCCAGTTCCGTCCCCTTCTTTCCCTACAGCGCCGCTGAACTCCGCCTGAGTCGACCTCCTCCACCTCCTTCTCCTTTCACCATTACCACCAGCACCACCCGAGCTTCCTCCTTCTTCCACCACTGACCTCCCCGACCACAGCCTCCTCTTTTCCCTGTCATTAACACCTCCCCTGGCCGGACCTCCCCGTCGGATTTCGGTCAACTCACCATTATCACCTCATCAACATCATAATCTTCACCATCACCACCACATCATCACCATCTCATCATCATCATCACCAAAACCTTAACCCTAATCATCCCAATCATCGTCATCACCATCATCCACATCATCGTCCTTGTCACCATCATCAACCCATCATCATCATCATCATCACTCCATTATCATCATCATCAACCCATCATCGTCATCATCATCAACCCATCATCATCATCATCATCAACCCATCATCATCATCATCATCACCCCATCATCACATCATCACCCCATCATTATCTTATTATCATAATCCTCAATAATCATCACCCTCGTCGTCATCATCGTCATAACCCTCATCGTCGTCATCGTCGTCATCACCATCATCGTCGTCACCATCGTCTTCATCGTCAATATCGTTCCCGTGTGCGTTTCCCGAGGTTCGAACCTGTCCCCCTTCTCCTTTTTATGTGTGCTTGTGTATGCTATTAGCGTTGCTTATTGATAGTTAGTTACTTTTAGACCACGTCGGTGAACCCAATGACTTGTACGCGTACACGTACGCGATTGGAATTTAAGTGATATACATATATATATATATATATATATATATATATATATATATATATATATATATATATATATATATATATATATATATATATATATATATATATGGATGTATTATATAATTAATGATATGCTAAATAATTGTTATGACTATATATGCAATTATATTGTACGACCCTAGAACATTGTGGGCTATTCCGTATTTACATTGACCTTGTTGAACCTACGCACTTGTGAATTGTCTGCCTTGTGTACACTGACATACTGGCAATAGATGTGTTAGTTTGATGTCTGATTGTGCACAATATTTGAAGATGCAACACCCGTGTAATTAGACGCGCAATTGACCGTGTTAGTTGACCCGTGTCACCCCTAGTGTACCCCCTGAGTCCAATGTAAAATATGGTTGTGTATGTGCTAGTGTAATGACTAATGATTGTATTGTATTATATTATATGTACATAGGATATTAGATTTATTCTGCGCGACTTCTGGAGCAGATTATTGATACATTGCAGCTTCTTGCCAGGCAAGTATACCTTGCCATTGTACTGTTATTCATATTCTATATGTTGCATGCATCTTTATTTTCTGTCATTAGTTCATATATTTTAACTGTTATATAAAATGCATGTCCAAGGAAACTTGGGTGCAATGACGTTGTCGTCGTGATCTGTTTTATTATGTATATGCATTGACCTTGTTTATGAGACTGTCCCATTATCATGAAGCATAATTAGGTTTCATTGGCCGTGATACAGCTGTTATACGAGTGTGAGTCTCATATAGATCACGGACTGCGTGACAGGTCTGGCCTCCTATACGTATGGGCCGTGCGTTAGGGGTAACTACTGTTAGAAACTTTGCATTCTAGGAGACTTGGCAGTTATTAGAGGTATTATCATATCATGGATGTGACATACTTAGAGCATGGGGTGGAGAGAACAACAAGTACGGTATTTGGGCTCCTTTGCACTTTCTTTTTATGTAACCCATACGCTCCGTCGGAGATACGCGATCATGATGACACCTATATTACCTGGGGGCCTCTGCCGTTCAAAAGACGACATGCTTTGTAGGCCCTTGATTCTCTGAGAGAATCATGCCAATCCTATTTTATGGCCAGATAGCCCACTTGTAATAAAGTTGTTCTCAAACTGCATTCACATAGATGGTTAGGCGACCCATTGGATATTTATTTCAGTACCTTATTGGCATGCTTCTATGTATCTTGTTATGTCCCTCTGAGGACCTGGTCATTTTCCAGGTGTAGATGTTCATGAGTATTCGCAGGAGCGCAGATCCGGACCTGCTACTTATATTTCGAGGAGGTCTTCTCTTCGAGTCGCATTGATTGTTAGTTGATGTTCTTATATTGTGTTTGCTTTTATATTCTAGTTCGGCAGTGGATTTGTTTCCATCCGACTATCATCTTTAGATACTTTTTATTGAGATCTAGTTTCATAGATATTGGTTATTTATTTATGATTTTCTGTGGATGAGATTTAGATTATGCCCTGTGACTTGTGACTCATATATATACCACTGGTGAGTTGTTATTCATATTACAGCGTATGTGTGTTATGGTTTCCATATATTGGAGTACAATATACATGCGGCTGACATGCTTACGTGTTCCTAGTTCTACATATTTTGGGACTGGGGTGTGACAAGCCTGGAGTTTCTATCACACAAGGCAACAACATAAGTCGTCTAGGTTATCATCGAACCGATCGAGTTTGCAGCGGAGGAGCAGTATTAAAAATAATAATCCATCTGAGTATATGGGGCAAAGATCAAGGCACGAGCTTCTTTGAATACAATGGCATCGTTCCATACATTATGTCCCTCTATAAAAAAGTAGCTCAAAATATCTCGATACGACTCAAGGCATCGACACTAGATTTCTGGGTCCTGGGGATGAGGTACGACTATCGCTTCCTCGGACCATCCAACACCTGCGAACAAGCAAACTGTTGGTGGGTCGACACTTTGGAGAAAGTACTGGTAAGTATAAGCAACGAAGAGAAGTAATATTCACTAAAACCCACACTAAGTAAGAATGTGATAAAATATTACATTACTAGTGATCTTTCTAGTTTTACCTAGGTTTATTCTATGTAGTACAGGAGCTTAGTCATATTACTTTTTTTGGAAACATCTTTGAAATCAGAGTTCAGTTCAATACAACTAAGCATATAAGGCAAGCAGTTCAAGCACGATATGCAAGTTCATTTACTAAATCTGGTGCGCAACGTGTCTCATCATCCATATTTATTTAACCCTTAGGAAAGTAAGCTATCTCTAGTGGACTGTTCAACTCAGTACAAGACAGAGTACAACTAGGGGACTAATTCAATCTTAGGCAAGGGGGAAGCAACATATTCAAGTTAAACATACAAGTCTAGGAGTAATACAAAATTCAAGCATAATCAGAAATCTGTATATCACTTTTCAAGTGATTCTTGCCCTTTGCCGAACGGTTATCCCTGCAGCAAAGATACAAGTTAGCAACAATTTACATATATAAACAAGGTTCTATTTTCTGTTCGTCCCTGTATCAAATAGTTAGGTATGCAAGAAGACTAGCCTAGCATCCGCCTTAACTATATGATGGCCTCGAGTGTTGGATTTCAGGGATTAGCAGTTGGGACATACAAGCCCATCTCACTAATGAAAGATGGCTAATAGCTGCTGAGACACATGGTTTCTCTGCACTAAAATACGCTCAAAATAGCAGCCATGACTCATAGTTCAGTACTACACTAAAAGCCACCCCTCCCGTAAATAAGGACTTTTAGCCTCAGGGTGTTCCAGATCTCTCCCAAGCCGAATAATCCCTAGTTCCCCAGGAACCGCTCGAGAGATAAACCTTGTGCATAAGTTGTCAGACCGATATATGAATGCACTTTTATCTGATAAAAACTAAATGATGCACATGTTCATGAAAAAACAAGCATTTCAATCAAGCAATAGAGCCAAGGCTCTCAATTCTCTTGCCTAATAGCCCAACCCACCTGTAAATAAGGACTTATAGCCTCAGGGTGGACTATTAGTCTCGATGCAGTAGTTCAAGATATTCATACAGTTCTATCTCTTTATAGTGCGATGAATAAAACATGTTCAAGCAATCTAGTTCTTCTAACAAGTAACAGGCAAGATCAGTTCTATAAATCTAGCATGCAAATTCTATCTCTTTTAGACAAGAAAGTAGTTCTACTCTAGTTTAGAATACGATACAAAGACAAGTTCAAGCAATCTATTACTCTCTTTTTTAGTATGTCAGTAGTTCGTTCAATAACCGTGTCAGTGTAACCTAGCATGCAATATTTCTATCTTTTTTTAGCATGACAAGGGTTCGTTCATTAGACAAGCAATAGTAGTTATGTTATTAAGCATGCAGGTTCAGGTTCTATCATTCTTCTTATGAAAACTATCTTCTTAGAACAAGCAGTAAAAACTCAGATTCATTATTAAGGCGTGCAAGACTCAGAGAATAAAGTTTTGCCTACTCACCTAGATCAATCGTCTAGTGTTTTGATCGGGGAACTCTTCGAGAAGACTTCCGTTCTAGCCAGCAAATCGATATCTCTTATACATAGTTCCTACACGGAGCGGGGCACAATAACAGATAAGTGTGTGTACACGAAGTTTGCTGATAATAAATGAGTCATCTTTTGTATCTATGTGGACGACTTGCTAATCCCAGCTGCAGATATAGAAGTTTCACAAGAACAAAGATGTCTTCTTTGTCCTGACTTAGGACATGGGATTGCGAATGTCATCCTAAGGATATAAGTCAATCCGGATGCTAGGTGGGCTTGCTCAGACACAAGCTCTATGATAATTGGTCACACGCTTTGGGTATCAGGGTCGATAATCCTCAGGTGTAACATGAAGATAAAGAAGCCTAATCCAAGGAAAAGTATCAAAAAATTGGTGTACTCAAGCATCATTAGGTGCATGATTCTAGCTGCAAGTACCACAAGGTCTGATATAGCTCTTGTTGTAGGGATGCTGAGTCAGTTCACGAGCAGTGTGCGCATTGTTGAATACTTGAAGCTGTGAAGAGAGTCGTCAGAATTCTTAAGTGGACTCAGTGGTATATCCTGCAATTCAGCAGTTATCCAGATATGATGGAAGGCTTCAGTAAAGCCAGTTGGTTCTCAGGAAAGAAGAGTGAAAGATCCACAGGATGATGTAACTTCTCCCGGAGTGGTGCTACTATATCGTGGAAGTCGAAGAAGCACTCTTTACTCTCATAGTTCTATGCACTATCAGCTGTATCATATATAGAAGGATGGCTCTGGAAGCTCTCAAATGATCTTTCTTTGGTTGGTACACAGATTCAGATGATTTCGACATACTGTAAAAACCAGGAAGCTACAACAGTTGCATCTATAATCTCTTCAAAGGTCTTAAGAGAACTGTGTTGATAAAATGTAGAACACTGAATGAGCACAGCTAGCATGGATCATTACAATGGTTAATGTTCGGAGCCAAGTGATTCTGGCGGATCTGTTCATAACAAGCCAGTGCAGAACACTGAATGAGCGCAGTTAGCGTGGATCATTATAGTGGCTAAAAGATCATAATCAAGTAAATCTGATGGATTCGTTCATTTTAGGCCTCAAGCGCCAACTAATCGTAAGAACTATGAAGGAGCATAGTACTCCATGCTATTGTGGGGTGACACCACCATGAGGTACCTCTACAGGATAAAGCATCGGCTTCGGGCCATGTCACAGCGGCTGTAGCACCGCATATAGTCAACGTCAAGCACTATGAAGGAACGTAGTTCTCCATGTTACTGTGGGTGACACCACCATGAGTACCTTGACAGGGTAAAGCCTTGACTGCGAGTCATGTCACATCGGCAGTAACACAGCACATAGTCAAGGACACAGGAGATATGGACTTGGAGCACTAGAATAAGTCAAATTAGCGACGTTTGGAAACATCGCTAAATGACATAAAAACATCCGTAATAAAAATTAGCGACGTTTCATTGAAGTTGCGTTTAAGCTAGTCACTGACAGGGAAAACGTCATAAAACGTCGCTATTACGACGTTAACTAGAGACGTATTTGCGTCGATAATATTTTCATATTAACGACGTGTAGCGACGTAACGTAGCTGAATTAGCGACGTGTCATGTGTCGCTAAATATCGCTAATATTTTTCTATTAAACGATATTTTACAACACATTTTTTGACATTTTGCTGACCCAAAAAATACTGCAATGTCAGCAAATTAGCGATATTTAGCGACATAATTAGCGATATCCTGATACATTAGCGACGTAATTAGCGACGTATACTAACATCGCTAAACATAGCTAAATTGCAAAAAAAAATTATGAAAACTGGGGATATCCCTTCAATATAACAGTTTGTCGTATATCCTTGCAATATAACAGTTCATAAAAATAGACAGACCCGGAGCAACACTCCGTTGAATTTCTTGGGTTCGCCGACCCCTTCGGTGGAAGACTCAACACCAGTAAATTTTCATGCATTCAATATAAATGATAAAGTAAAATTAAAAGAAATAGACACATTCTCAATAAATAAAGTCTAAAAATAAATATCCAGCAAATTACCATTCATTATACAAACTAAGTCTAAAAAATAATCCAATAAGAATCACAACTGTTACTGGATGTGAACAAATAGAGTTTGAAACACTATCTCAATACATAACTGACCCAAGATCATGGGCAAAACTGAAAACAAATAAACTGTCCAAACTAGGACTACTGCTGATCCGGAGGAGGAAGAGCACCGCGGCGAGCCTAGGAGATGAGCTTGTCCAAAGAACAACTACCACTGATCTAGAGGAGGAGAACCGCCGTGAATCTGGGATATCAGCAAGGACCATTGCTCTGGTAAAATCATCAGGGCACCCGATGGAGGAGTCTATGCAGTCAATGTAGATATCGATACCGACGGACCAGGAGGACGTATCTGCTCCAACGCTGTCAGTCGAACGTTGCAAGTATCCATGACAGATAACATCCTCATAGTACTCTAATCCACTGACTGGCTCATCTGAACCTGTGACATCTGCAACATTGTCATTGCATCGCCTATAGCTACATACGACCCCTGTAGCACCGTCATGTTGCACTCTGTCGATGTGGCTAGATCCGTCAGCTCCGCCACGCCACGCCACGCTTAAGCGAATCAAAATGTGCTACGATTGTCGAATCGTCCGTCTGCGGTATGGGCTGCGATGTAATTCTCTGCAGCAACTCGTCATGCAGAGAAGCAATCTGATGGTCAACTCTCTCCTGTTGGGCTCGTACCGACTCATGGGAGGGCAGTCTGGTATGCACACTGGCATAGGGGGTCCTAGAGGACTATGACGCAACATAGGAGCCGTAGGATTCTGTACTGTAGTACGTACCCCTCTGCAGGCCACCAACGACGATCATCTACAGCTCGTCAGGAGACGAAGCTGGGTGGGCGGGGGGCTGCGAGGAAATACCGGCCTTTCCCTGTGTGGACTGGGTCGACTGCTCACGAAGCCTAAGATATTCATCCTAAAAAATATGTATCTCTCGATAAGCGTACTACTTACTATCCACTCGTCATGCATAATTGTTAATATATATCTAAGGTACTTATTACTAACTACATGAATATTTATTTGTATATTTTATAAGTTATATTAAAATTAACAAAACATAAAGTAATACTTACGTAGCTCTGTGTGGCCCTCTCATCGATGAGCTGACCGCCCTTCCTATGGGTGACGAGGAAGACTGTCACCATGATAATTATATAAAAATTGCCCCAATGATCTATTTACTGACGATGGACAATATCTATACATAGATAATTATATTAAATAAAAATTGAATATATATTTATATATGCGTAAGAAAAATAAAACTATTTAACTTACTTTATCGGGCCATCGGCCCAAATGTCTGTCCTCGTTTCGCCCGGAGGAGCACACGGAGGATCTCTTTGAAACAAATAAGACGGAGGTGCAGTCGGCTGGGCCTCGTCCATCTGCTCCTCGGTCCCCATGGAACCGTCAGCAGGAGGAACGATGGACGTAGGAGTAGTCTCTGGCCTGGAACTGCTCGTCCCAAGAGTACTGCCATGAGGAGATAGTATTGGTCGAAAGAGTGGAGTACTGGGAGACGAGGGTCTGGACCTAGTACCATGTCCTGAAGTAGAACTGCCAGTCGGAGTAGCTTGTCGTCTAGATACTTTACCTCTAGACTGACCGAATGATCCGCGTCATCTTGTCATACCCGACTTATGATAAACAAAATGAAAGTCACAAGAAAACAGTTTAAATATAGTACATGCCACTAAATAAAAAGTAGAAGAAAAATACAATTATATGTAGTTTCATATTTTATATTCCACAGCTAAAATACAGGACATGTTACTAGTCTAAATAGATGTTACATTCCATAGTTAAAATACAGTACATGTCACAAGTCTAAATGGATTTTATATTGATATTTTTAATCCCCTTCTGAAAATTTATCTTCTTCGTTTAAATACAGTACATGTACTGATACTCCTAGTCCTAGCATTGATACTAAGGAATACCCAATTATGTTGTAAACATACTCGTCTACACACACATAAGAATGCCCCCAAACTATTACAAGGTTTGTTGAATTAAAATTTACAACCAAACAGTCCCTAAAATTCATAACCAAATACCAATACTTACTTAAAGATACTCGCTTGTGTCATGGATATCCACACTTGACATTTACACTTCATACATAGACACTCTAGCTATTACCTACTTAACATTTACACAGGTAGATATTATTTATATTGACATTGTAGTGTCAACTCTGTATCCTGGATACTCATATTACAATATATCAGTGAGTGTCAACTATGTATCCTAGATATCCATACTTGACATTTGTTTAGGCCATGACTTTCTAATTGAAAAGTCAAGTCATAGATATCCAGTGTCAATTTTTTTTGTCCAGGATACAGAGTTGACACTCACTGATACACTCATGGATATCCACACTTGACGTTTACACCGATAGATATATAGTAGCAACCCTATATAGATTATGAAACAAAAAATAAAGAGAGTTTAGGCCCGGTAGATATTATTTATATTTATATTATAAATGTCAAGTGTGGGCCCAAACATAATATCTTGACTAAAACACACACACACACACACACACACACACACACACACACACACACACACTTACTACACTGTGCACAAGTGTGCACTGCACAACACCTCACTTGATATCATCCAACCTCCTCCCCAAGTGCATTACAGTGTACTGCTATGCACCTATCACCCCTTGCTGCAGCACTGAGTTACACTCTCCCCTTAGCACACACACATCATACACATGCATATTATGTCATTTTTTGGGTTGCCTTGTATAGCTATTAACTAGGATACATGATTGTAGGAATTTCTTTAACAATACATAATCAAGTCACTCAGTTATCCTACTTAATTACCTAAAACAACAATAATGCTTATAACCATGCATGATTGATAACCAATGTATGCGTGTGTCGGTGTCCGATAAAATGCTTACAACCTTATCCTCAATATCGTGTCCTAACCTTTCATATCCATGTGTCCTATAATTTTACCATACGTATCATGAGATGACATGATACATACATGTGTGTGTGTGTGTGTCCGTGTCCGTATTAGGGTTAGTTTCTGCGTGTTAGTGTATCCGCGGGTCCAAGTTAGGGTTAGTGTTAGTGTCCGTGTGTGTGTGTGTGTGTGTCCGAGTTAGGGTTAGGATTTACCTAAGGAGTGGGTGGACAGAGAGGAGGGGGTACCCGGAGAGGAGGAAGACTCAGTTGAGGAGGAGGAGCCCGGAGATGAGGAGGAGGAGCCCGGAGAGGGGGAGGAGCTCGGTGGAGGAGGAGGGGCCCGGAGAGGAGGAGGAGGAGCTCGTGAGGAGGAGGAGCCCGGAGAGGAGGAGGAGGATCTCGGTGGAGGAGGAGGAGAGGGTGCCCAGGGTCAGAGGGGGAGCACGATCAGCTGCTGAGCACGGTCGGCAGTGAGGGTCGTCGGCGAGGGGTTGGGTCAGAACGTTTTGCTAAATAAAAAATTAACATCGTCGGTAAAAAACTCGATAAACATCGCTAAATTAAAACTTTATCAACGTTTAGCGACGCTAAAAAAAAATATCGACTATTATTTCAAAAAACCAAAGTATTGTCGCTACTAGTCGCTATTGTCGCAAACAGCGACGTAAAGCGACATTTATTTATGAAGTCGCTAAATTCTTTAACATTAGCGATGTTTACTTACGACGTCGCTAAAAAAATTGCTATTTCATTATATTTTGCTAGTGCAGGACCTCTGATTTTGCGTCTCTGCTATCACGCCCCAGTCCCAAAATACGTAGGACTAGGAATACGTGACACGCCAGCCGTATGTATACGAAAACTCTAATGTGTTGGAAGATCGTAACACATATGTACGTTGTACATGAATATCAATCCATAAGTGGTAATATACTGTCAGCACAAGTCACACGCAATCTATATCTCATCCACAGCATAAATAAAGAAATATGAATAAATAACTGAATCTCAAATATGGAGTATCAAAGAATGATAGTCGGGTGAAAATAAATCCACTGCCAATCGACTATACAAAAACTAAATGAGAGAAGAGATCAATCTCTAACATAAGATAAATGTCAATAAAGAAAATAGCAACTAGAATATCCATCAGCTGCGATGAATCAAAGGTACTCTGAAGGTAAGACCTCCTCAGTCTGGTATGAAGCGTCAGGTCCGGGTCCGTACTCCTGTAGATAATCCTGCTCGTCTGTACCTGGATAGGGACCAGGTCCTCAGAGAGATGTAATAAGATACATAGAAGCATGCCAATAAAGTACTAAAAAATAAACATCCAATGGGTCGCCTAACCATCTATGTGAATGCACTTTGAGAACAACTTTCCAACAAGTGGGCTATCTGGCTAAAATAGGATTGGCATGATTCTCTCGAAGAATCAGGGGCCTACAAAGCATGTCATCTTTTGAACGCCAGAGGCCGCCTGATAATAATAATATATATTAGTCATCATGACCGCACATCTCCGACAGAGCGTACGGGTTACACAAGAAAAGTACAAAGGAGCCCAAACGTCTTACTTGTTGTTCTCCCCACCCCATGCTCTAAGCATGTCACATCCATGACACGATGATACCTCTAAATAACCGCCAAGTCCTCTAAAATATAATTTCTATCAGTAGTTATCCTTATCCGTCGCACGTCCCATACGTACCAGTGGCCAACCGTATTCGCAAGTCCGTGTCCTACATAAGACTCACACTCGTGTAACAACAGTGTCCTGGCTAATGAAACATAAGAATGCCTCATGATAATGGGATAGTCTCATAAACTAGGTCAACATGCATATATATAATAAAGAAACAGAATACGACGCCACCGTCGTTGCACCCAAGTTATTCTTGGACGCGCAATTTATATAGTAGTTAAAATATATGAACTAAATGACAGAAATAAAATGCATGCTCCATAAATAATATAAATCATAGTACAATGGCAAGGTATACTTGCCTGGCAAGCAAACTGTGTAGTGTAAGCTCCTAAACGTCAAGTACACAGGATCAGAAACTATGGCGTCCGAATGAACGTCTCCGGATGCTGAAATAAACAACACCATCGCTCCTGAAATCAGTAAGATAGCTAGAAAATACTACCTTTTTTTCCAATTTGGACACATGGGCAAAACGGTAATTTGGGTCAAAGCGAGTCCATATGGGATCCACTTTGCACCGAAATGCGTGTCGGGGGTACAAGTCTCTAAATGGGACAAATTATTGGTCAAAAAAATTCTAAACGTCAATACGAACTCAACGGTATGTCCAATTTTGGATTTCGATGAACCGATCACAAATTCGTCCTTAAAGTCAACCGTAGGGCCCACAAATAGGCGCCTTGGTCAACTGTCTCAGAATCATTTGAAACTTGGGTCACAGGACCAGTGTGATACCACGAATCTATTGGCGCAAGTTTTGTCGCATTCTAACGAGCGTACACAAAATGGTGCGGTATTTTACAAAAGTCGCGATACAGGGACTTTTTGCATCACTGAAAATCTAAAATCCCTCATCGCCTTCTGGAAGTGTAAGGATTGGAGCTGGCACAAGGTGCCGCCTTAGTTCTTAAAAACTAGCTTCACAGTCATCAGTTCAACTGAATTTTACTCCCATATGGGTGAGGCGAGTCAGAGACGACAACACTTTAGCAAAGTCTTTCACAATTTTTCTGTAATAGCCCACCAAACCAAGGAAACTTCGAACTTCGCTAGCTGACGTGGGCTGTTTCCAGTCCACCACTGCCTCAACTTTCTTCGGATCTACCAAAACACCCTCCGAGGAGATAACGTGTCCAAGGAATGACACGCTACTCATCCAAAATTCATATTTACTGAACTTGGCCTGAAGATGCCCACAAACGTGGGTTAGTACGTAACATGTACTGGTGAGCGGCCGCAAACAATCTTACCTAAAAATACAACACTAAGTAGATATGTGAAAGCATCAATTATTATTGTGATCTTGCTATGTTGCCTTAAGTTCAATTAACAATTCATATTTTAAGAACAAAAAGAAAATATATATTTATCACCATATTCGGTGATTCTTACCCACGGTCGTTTCAACCATCCCTTTTTATGAATAATAATTTACTCTGTCTGTGCAAGACATTATTAGCATGCACCATGTCTATATGAAGGTCACTGGCCAAGCCATCACGACATTCTTGGAATTTTAGCACCCCGTTCAGTGCAGGGAGCTAGCCTCAATGAAGGTCCTGAACTTTCGATGCAAATACTTTAGCACCCATGTCCCCCCTAGAACGAAGGGGTCCCGTGGCCCTGGTGCACCACTTCGAGGAATCTACCCCTTTTGCACAAGTTTGTCTATGACCATGCATGAGTGCAACTAGCTAGTAGAAGAAAACATGCGAGTACAGAAACTTGATTTAGTTTGCCAAAATCTTATTTTTTTATCTTAGCCACAGTCCACCATACTCACCGTCAGTCCAGGGTCTTTGCCACATAATCAATTATACTACAACAGTCCATCTCATCGATATGTGATTATTTATCATGTTTATCTTTCTGGGTTCTTTGCTAGGTATCATTGATCGTTTTTTAAGCATGATGACTAAATGATTCATCGAAGGATCGAAGTCACTCACAAGTTGGTGAATTGCTGAGAAAGAGAGATCTTCTTCGCGACTTCAAGCTCGGTTCACAGGTTCACCTGCATTGGCACCAATAAAGGTTCAGAATACTTCTTCTCTTTCTCTCAGTAATTCGAAATGTAAATGCGAGAGAGTGAATACATGCAATGAAAATCGTTTATGGAAAACAATCACAAAAATGCAAATCACAAAACCAACAGCGAAAACCAACATTGAAAACCAACAGTAAAAACCAACAGTGCACGGGTCTTAAGGCTTAGACCCTTATATGGAGTTCACTCCCCAAGACACCATGCACTGCATCTTGGGAGCAAATTCTAAGGATTCTAACCCATAACGAGGAAAGGCTCCCTGTTTTTTTTTCTCGACCAATCGATACCGACAAAGTTTTCCTATTCTTTGATTCTGACTCAGCCATTCGGCCGCTAGCCCAGTCCGTGTTCCGCAACAGGATCAGGGCACTATAGCTAAAACATCCTCGCTTGAGCATGATACCGTAGGAACCTGAGTTGTGCTCGCACAAGGCCAGGTCCGAACAAGCGTTTGATAACTAGTTCGCAAAGTCGTTATAGCGGAAGCATAGAATGAACAAAAGTATGGAATGAAAGACAAACTCTTCATTGATAATAAAATTATATTACAAATGATGCTTGGCCGAGATTACAAGTCGCTTATTCTCTCTCTCTCTCTCAAAAATAAAAGAATGCCAAGCGGCTTACAACAATAGAATAATGCATAGACGATGTTCCAATATTATGTCATGTATATGTGCTTCAGCTCCGGACGCAACACTCCAAGGCTCCAGAATTAACTACACGCCTTAGCGCGCACGAAGGGATACTCCTTACCGAAAGATTGTTCTCCCGCACCCTGCAATAAACCTGGTAGGCTATTAGTGCATTAAATGCACTAGTGGGGAGGCTTCTCACCCGCTCAACAAATCTAAACACTTATATTAGTTCTGTGCACCATCTATTATGTTGTCTTTCTAGTCTTGCCTTAGGATCTGTTTCATGGCATATAATATAAAGACTAACTCGTGTGGCAGTGTGCCCCGGCGATATAAGAGTAACAAGATGAGAATTACCATCTTACCATTCGTCCTTCCCTATCTAAAGATAAAACCAAGTTAACCAGCATATAATATATGAAATAAAACGAAAGGGTGTGCATGTGGAACTTAGCGTTACAAACATGTTCTTCCCTCAGGTGAATAATATACTCAGGTTGTTCAGATTCATTATGTTACTTAGGTTTTTCAGATTCAGATATGTTACTCAAGATTTTCAGATGTATTACGATGTAGACATATGTGCATATTTCTTGTTTCAATAAAATGAACTCGCACGCGGATTGACGCAATCGAGCCAAACTTAATCTATATGGCCAAAGGTCACTGGCTTAGCCATTAAGGACACAGGGTAAGACGGGTAACCAAGTGTAGGATGAACTACCGAGGCCCCAAAATACCGGTATTGCGTCACCCCAAAAGCATGGTATAATCACCCTAGCTATATTTTGGTCGCGCCATACTATTATTCCTCCTGAGTCGACACGATCCCGGTGCCCCGACGACCGTCCGAGGAATCCATGTACCTCATGCACGATTTGTCCGTGACCATTCATGTCCTTGTCTTGTTCTTGTTCACTTATATTTTCTCTTCTTGTTCTTAAGCGGCGATGGTGGTAGCACGACACGAGCCCGCTTTGAGCCACCCCGAATGGCGATGGTGGTAGCGCGGCACGAGCCCGCTATAAGCCATCCCGAGCGATTCATATTTCTTCTTTACTTATCAGTACATTTAAGTTCTTCTTTTTACTTGATACTTTCGTTCTTACTTATAATTTCTTCCAATCTTATATTATGTAGTTCCCGTTACGGAAAACTGCCTTGACGAACTTATGGTCCCGAAGTCTTTCCATGTTTTTATTACTTGGCTCGGAAATGACTATCTTGATAGTTTTCCTGCCTCAATTAAGTGAACCATAATTATGTGAAGTGCATCGATTTGTGGCATGATCTTTATGGCTAATATTAAAACTGTGTGAAGACGTATACTACGGTGCATTGGGAGAACTCTATTCAAAATAATGAAATGCATATGAAGTTCTATCTTTCTAGCAGAAGGTTAGATTCCATGTTCTAAGAAAGTAATACAAGATGAGATATTCCCTTAGCTAGGTTAGTTTACTCTTTATTAGCATGTATCGTCTAGGTTATTAAATGTGCAGAGTAAGCAAAGACAGGTTCATCGTAGTCACCCACCTTAGCGATGAATTGCATCGGTCGAGCGATACTCCGAGCGCGCCTTTGAAAGTTTAAGTCTAAACTTCTGAAGGGCCATGTATGAATTCCTTTGCCTCAAGCAAGTCTTCTTGCCGACCTAGGCGGGACGTGTCATCGCACTTGCGCCGTTTGAATCGGCTCTCCGCATTGACGCAGAGCGGGTCTTTATAAGAAGGGTTCCCAATAGCTGGCTCGAGGAGATTTATGTTTTGTCATATACAGGCTCAAGCCTCTTAGTTGTACAGGCAGGCCACAGACATCAGATGGAGGCTCGAGGGGTGTTCGAAAGGAGGTGGATCGTCGAGAACTTGCTAATGAGAGTCTTCGAGATACTTTGAGGATTATGTAGGATTCAGTTCATCAAGAAAAAGCGACGGATGGTGATGAGCCAAGGATTGAGGGTCAGTTTGTCGATCCCATGATAGCTGGTCGGTCTCCAGGTGGGGGTTGTTCCATGGATCCGATTTTGGCGACGGGTGGTTTGCCAAAACTTCATGGAGCGACATCGGTTTTAGCAGTTTGAAGCCAGGGAAGAGATCAAGGTATGAAGGAAAATTAATCAGAGGTGGGTGCATCTCCATTCACACAGTTTTGGGGGAGATTTGGGTCATCAACGACATGTGCTTGATATTCTGCTCGAGAATGCATGTGTACGGGAGAGCTTCAGTGTCTGACACGAAGGTAGGTCGGTTCATGACTCTGAGTCTCGAGAGAACTGCACTGTCCACTTGGTTGGACCAACCAAGGGTGAAGAAGCTCGTCAGAACGGTAACACGTTCTGGTGGAAGACGAAAGTCGGGAACAGGCAGCCAAGACTTACGGTGAGGATAATCGTCAAAGACTTCGGTTTTGGTCATGTCATTGATGTTGGCTGGATTCCATTGGTGTAGGAGGTGCTACGCATGGCATCTAGTGTCGATATGACAGTTGAGGAGTTGGAGACGAAGGAAGATACAAAGTAGTTTGGAGGATAGGAGATCGGTGGCATGGGCGAGCTGGAACACTGTCGCAGTAAATCAGGCATGGAGTCCAGTTGAGGAGCCATGGGGTCAACACTCTCTCATCAGACTAGAGGAAAAGATTGTTGGAGTCCAGTCTGGATTTGGTAAGAGCAAATTTTGGAGCCCAAATATGATCAATGATTTGATATAATTTAAAAATCTATATTAAATATAAGATTTGATTAGATTTCAAATTTGTATCAAATATTTAATCTGAACATATTTGGACGTCCATAATTGATGTTTCCTATTTTAGATAATGAATTTTCCTATTTAAGAGTTTCTATGACATAAAATTAGGATTTCTCATCATATTTATATGGGTGAGGGTAGAAGCACAAATATATAGCAAAAAATTGAGATTCGGGGTGCTCGTCCACAGAAAATCTAAGAGAAAGTTTGTGCTTTGCTCTTAGGGTTCTTCGTCATCCAAAACATAAGGAAGAAGAGATCTAATCGAGGATGTGTATGTAAGGAGGTGGAGAGACATGTATGGTTTTGTATTAGGTCTGAATTTTGGATTAACGAGGGAATATCCTCCCTCCTGACCTTCACCTGGTGATAGCCTGTCCTTAGATCAATCCTGGAAAATACCCTCGCTCCGCTCAACTGGTCAAAAAGATCATCAATACGCGACAGCGGATACTTGTCCTTGATTGTGAGGTTGTTCAGAGCCCTGTAGTCGATACACATCCGTATCGACCCATACTTCTTCGGCACTGTCACGTCCTAGTCCCAAAATACGTAGGACTAGGAACACGTAAGCATGCCAGCCGCATGGATATAGAAACTCCAATATATGGAAACCATATCCCATACGTACGCTGTAATATGAATATCAATCCACAAGTGGTATAAAATCTATCACAAGTCACAGGGTACAATCTAAATCTCATCCACAGAAAATCAATATAAATGAATAACCAGCATCTATATAACTAGATCTCAACATAAGTATCTAAGGATGATAGTTGGATGGAAAAAAAATCCACTACCAACTCGAATAGAAAAGTACAGCACAATAAACACAATGCAAGAATACCAGCTAACAATCATGGGCTCGGAGAGAAGACATCCTCGAAATATATGTAATCATTCGAATCTGCGCTCCTGCAAATACTCAAGAACAGATGCACCTGGCAGAGGACCAGGTCCTCAGAGGGACGTAACAAGATACAGAAAAGTGAGCCAATTTGAATACAGTAAACATGCATATAATTTAAAAATAAATAAGTGCGCTGTACAAGACAATCTATATGAATGCAAATGAGGACAACTTTTTGACGTATGGGCAAGGGTAGGCTACTCGATCTAATCCTCACAACTCATACGCTCGTCAGTGGACATCATCAGCCGACATACCTCTGGGGTAGCGACCCTCGGACTCCATCAATCGACATACCTCGGGGGTAGCGACCATCGGACACGACCACCATAGTGCGTGCTAGTTACTATGGTTTACCAGAGTGGTTAAAAGCCCATACGCCTAATGATTGTCCTCTATGATACTAAGTGTCAAGTGTGTGTCAACATATCTAATATATAGTAATAACAGAAAGGAACTACACATGCAATAAATATACAGAAATATAATAAATATACAGAAATATACTAAGCATGCAAAATACTGTAAGCAATTTAGCAAGGTATCTTGCCTGGTAAGAAAGCTGCAAGGTGTACTGTCCAGAAGTCAAGCACACAAGATTAGAAGCTACGGCCTCAGAACAAATGTCTCCGAATGCTGAAATAGATATCACCAACGTTCCCAGAATAAGCAAAATAGCTAGAAAGTACTTCCCTTTTGTCCAATTTGGACACAGGGGCAAAACCGTAATTTTGGGTCAAAGTTGGGTCCATGTGTGGCCCGCTTCGTACCAAAAAATATGCCAGAACCATTGGTCTCCAAATTCGTCAAACTTAGTGGCAACAAGTCCAGAACGATGATACGAACCCAACGAAACTTCTAGAACTGGATTCCGATGAGCCGATCACAAAATTGCCCGTCAAGTGGAGCCACGGGGCCCACGATACGCAATTTTGTCAACGTTCTCAGAATCGAACTAAACTTGGGTCACAGGACCAGCGTATTGCTACGAGTCCGATGGCGCAAGTTTCGTCTCGATCCGACGTGTGTACACAAAGTTACAACGTGTTCCAGAACAGGCAGATACGGGGCGTTGTCGGCGGATACGCGTTGATTCCGGTGTGCACGCACATTCGAATCAACTTCTGTGAAATCCCACACATCCGTATCAATGGCGCGCACATTTCGGTGAAGACCGCACACGAACATGTTGTCCCGTTTGGTGGGACGTACTCAGTTCCGGGTGAAAACGGGATATTGTTTTTCCTGTTTTTGGATCGCGGTTTGCGATCGCCACAGGACACGACGCACCGAACGGGTTGCACGGACATCGAGAGGGTCACACAGCCTACGCGTTACAACTGACGGAACGGAAAACGGAACAACGAGGAGAGAGAACGGGTTACCTGAACAGGGCTCCGTGGAACGGGTTTCTTCGTGTCCGTGAGGCGACACAAACAACTGTGTCCGGATTCTGCTGTGTTCGTGTCTGCTGTGTCGGAGCTAGGGCTACGCTGGGGCTGAGGCGGCGAGGTTAACGCATCGCGGGGGTCGACGAGGTCGGGGCTGGGGCTGCGGGCGACTCAGGCGAAGCGGAGATGGCTGCTGAGGTGGTAGAGGGTCGGGCTCGAGGGGGAAGGGGGTGATGGTGGTGGTGCTGGGCTGGGCTAGGGAGGAGGAAAGGTGGAGACGGTGAGGGGATGGTCGGCTGTGGGGGTTCGAGGTCGAGCAGAGCCCGTCGACGGCTAGGGCGGCGAGGGGAAAGGTGGGACGGCGGGCTAGGGCTGCTGGAGCGGGGGAGTTAGGGTCGGAGACGGCGAGGGGATAGTCGAGGGATGAGGGAGACGAGGGTTAGGGTTCGGGCTAGGGAAGCCGGGGGTGACCGAGGCGAAGCTGCGGGCGGCGGAGAGAGGAGAGAGATAGGGTTTCCGGCGGAGCGAGGAGTTCGAGGCAATTTAAAGGGGGGCCGAAATAGTATTTTCGGTTAGGTTTAGGATTAGGGTTTCGGTTAGGGTTTCGGGTCCGGGTCGGGTTCGCTTTGGATTCGATCCGACCCGTTAGGAGCGGGTTTTGGTTCGGTTCGATTTGACAGCGGTTTGGGTCGGTTTGGTTTGGTTTATTTAAAATAAACCGGGTTCAGTCAGGGTTTAATTTAGGGTTAATTACGACTTGGTTTTTAGGGCTTTAAAAATATTTCTGGGGTCCAATAAATTCCCGAAAAATTACCCTATGTCTAGTTTTTCATTTTACACCAGAAAATATTATTTTCATAATATTTTAATATTAATTAACATCATTAAAAAAATTATTTAATTATAAAATATCTTAGTTTTAATTCCAGAAAATTACAGAAATTTGTGTAAAAATTATTTTAAATTTTTTTAAAAAATCAGGGGATTTACAATCTACCCAACTTAAAACAATTTTGTCCTCAAAATTAAACTAGGATAGGGTTTCTATATCTAACCTCACTTGATTACAGTCTAAAGAATTCTCCTTAAGTTAACATTGCAGTTTCTACCCAACTTAAAATTTATCCATCTATCATCTAAGGCTATACATCTAAGAAGGCTATGCTCTAAATTATTTAATTATGTTATTTAATCCTTAAAGTTTTTAACACTAAACATGACATCTATGATATGCCCTTAATTACAAAAGAATAATCCTCAAGTATGTGATCGGCCTATGGGGTATATCTAGTACTCTCTGTGTATCAAACTTATACCAAGCAAGTGGTTTCGTCTTTCCGAAATAAGGGAAGACGGAGATCAATAATAAAGAGTTCAAGGGAGAGGTAATAGAATAGAAGTATCGGAATCAAGGCATTTAAAGAATTCAAATGGGAATTGTCAAGGCAGTTGTGGATTGAAATCATATTTTGGTAATTCCTATTCACATACTCGTATTAGTACAGTTATGTAACTGATACGATCTGCTCAGGCATATCTAGAGGGCAAGTACAGGTGTCTACTAGTCAACTATATATCTCAATCCACGTAAAGTATTATTGCGAAGGGCGAATCAAGCGCACGATGGTTGATCAGACCGTAATATACTGATTCTGAAATGTATTATTGTGGGCCTCCCCAATAATACATATGTCATGAACAAGCTCGATAAAGAATAAGCTTGCAAAACTAGGCTATAAAATAGCAGCATAAGTCAAGGTAGTATATGAAATATAAATGCGCTAGATTATGATGAAAGAAGGTACATAACAATTCAAGTTCACAAAAAGATAAGACTCTATAATCTCTACAGTTGTCATACTAATTCCTTGTCTAAGTCGATAGTCAACAAAGTAGGGGTATAGCCTCTAAGTTCTACAGTCTGAAGAAACACTGTCGTTCTAAGCTAGCATACAGTTAATGTTGTTCAATCACACTTCAATAATAGGGCAAAGAATATGTAATACTAGGTTATGAGGTATACTACCCAACTTATAATAACAAACTAATACTGCAATTGCCTTAAGGATACCGTAGAAGCTCCTGTTAAGGTCTACGAGAAGGGGGTCTTGGTATTTATTAGGGTATCCTATTTTATTACATAGGTCATGGTCGTCCTAAGTCTTAGTCTTAGTACAAGTATCAATAGTAAGAATGGAACAGTTACTGGCCTCAAGGAAAAGGGAATATAACTCGTATCGAGGTGGGTGTACATATTACGTAATTTAAAACTAAGGGATAAGCACCAGGTCGCAATCTACTGAATAACTTAAAACTATCCAGTTCTAACTACCAAACACACAATTTCAAAATTAACATTTACAACTATAATCCCAGCAACTATATGTCGTTAACACAGAATAAATCACCTGGCCTACAATCAGAAGTGTCAGATGGCACAAGTTGAAAGATGAAGAGTAGAAGAACAAAATTTAGTCGTCGCGCAATTAGAGATGGTAAGGTCGCAGAGGAACAGTATATGAAATTAGAATAGAGGGCGCTAGATAGCATCATGGTTTTCTAATGGAAAGTGGTATGCTAGTTGTTATGTTCGAGGTATGATCAAGGAAAAGTGTTGATTATATTTCCCTCGGCTTCCTAAGGTGCTGTCTACTAATAATAAGACAAGAATCTAAATTTATAGTTCTAATATTACTATCTCACTACAAAAGTTAGGGTTGGTCCTAATATTCGACCTTGGATTTCTAGTGGTCCCTCAATACTAGAGTCAAACAATATGGTTAAATTTCTAACTGACTCTAATAGTGTTTATACTACTCTCAAGTCTTCATAATACATCAAGGGGTAATGGTAAACCAATCTTTAGATAAGGAATTCTAGGGTTCACTAGATATTCTAAACTTAGTGGTGTGTCAACACTCTAGTTGTACTCTTAATAGGAAGGTTATCCTACTTATCATCTAACGACGTGGACTTCTATATTCTAGGAGGGGGCTATACTCAAGGAATTATCAGGGAAGTACAGGAATCAAGCAGGATACAATTATTCGAATAGAACAGATAGGAGGAAGATGAATCATAGTCAAATGTGGATGAGATCCTATAATCTAATCCTATTTGCAGGCTTGCTCGGTACAGTAACGTAACCGAAACAATATGCTCTCGACCTACATGGGCCACCACAAAAATATGTCATGTCCCAGTCCCAAAATACGTAGGACTAGGAACACGTAAGCATGCCAGCCGCATGGATATGACAACTCCAATATATGAAAACCATATCCCATACGTGCACTGTAATATGAATATCAATCCACAAGTGGTATAAAATATATCACAAGTCACAGGGTACAATCTAAATCTCATCCACAGAAAATCAATATAAATGAATAACCAGCATCTATATAACTAGATCACAACATAAGTATCTAAGGATGATAGTTGGATGGAAACAAATCCACTACCAACTCGAATAGAAAAGTACAGCACAATAAACACAATGCAAGAATACCAGCTAACAATCATGGGCTCGGAGAGAAGACATCCTCGAAACATATGTAATCATCCGAATCTGCGCTCCTATAAATACTCAAGAACAGATGCACCTAGCAGAGGACCAGGTCCTCAGAGGGACGTAACAAGATACAGAAAAGCGAGCCAATTTGAATACAGTAAACATGCATATAATTTGAAATTAAATAAGTACTCTGTACAAGACAATATATATGAATGCAAATGAGGACAACTTTTCGACGTATGGGCAAGGGTAGGCTACTCGATCTAATCCTCACAACTCATACGCTCGTCAGTGGACATCATCAGCCGACATACCTCTGGGGTAGCGACCCTCGGACTCCATCAATTGACATACCTTGGGGGTAGCGACCATCGGACACGACCACCATAGTGCGTGCTAGTTACTATGGTTTAGCAGAGTGGTTAAAAGCCCATACGCCTAATGATTGTCCTCTATGATACTAAGTGTCAAGTGTGTGTCAACATATCTAATATATAGTAATGACAGAAAGGAACTACACATACAATAAATATACAGAAATGCAATAAATATACAGAAATATACTAAGCATGCAAAATACTGTAAGCAATTTGGCAAGGTATCTTGCCTGGTAAGAAAGCTGCAAGGTGTACTGTCCAGAAGTCAAGCACACATGATCAGAAGCTATGGCCTCAGAACAAATATCTTCGGATGCTGAAATAGATATCACCAACGTTCCCAGAATAAGCAAAATAGCTAGAAAGCACTTTCCTTTCGTCCAATTTGGATACAGGGGCAAAACCATAATTTTGGGTCAAAGTGGGGTCCACGTGTGGCCCGCTTTGTACCAAAAAATGTGCCAGAACCAATGGTCTCCAAATTCATCAAACTTAGTGTCAACAAGTCCAGAACGATAATACGAACCCAACGGAACTTCCAGAACTGGATTTCGATGAGCCGATCACAAAACAGCCCGTCAAGTGGAGCCGCGGGGCCCACGATACGCGATTTTGTCAACGTTCTCAGAATCGAACCAAACTTTGGTCACAGGACCAGCGTATTGCTACGAGTTCGATGGCGCAAGTTTTGTCTCGATTCGACGTGTGTACACAAAGTTACAACGTGTTCCAGAACAGGCGGATACGGGACGTTGTCGGCGGATACGCGTTGATTTCGGTGTGCACGCACATCCGAATAAACTTCTGTGAAATCTCGCACGTCCGTATCAACAACGCGCACATTTCGGTGAAGATCGCGCACGACCAATTCTTCCCGTTTGGCTGGGCGTACTCAGTTCCGGGTGAAAATGGGGTGTTGTTTTTCTTTTTTGGGATCGCGGTTTGCGATCGCCACAGGACGCGACGTACCGAGCGGGTTGCACGGGCATCGAGAGGGTCACACAGCCTACGTGTCACAACTGACGGAACGAAAAACGAAACAACGAGGAGAGAGAACGGGTTACCTGAACAGGGCTCTGTGGAACGGGTTTCTTCGTGTCCGTGAGGCGACACGAACAACTGTGTCCGGATTTTGCTGTGTCCGTGTCCGCTGTGTCGGAGCTAGGGCTACGCTGGGGCTGAGGCGGCGAGGTTGACATGCCACGGGGGTCGACGAGGTCGGGGCTGGGGCTGCGGGCGGCTCAGGCGAAGCGGAGATGGCTGCTGAGGTGGTGGAGGGTCGGGCTCGAGGGGGAAGGGGGTGATGGTGGTAGTGCTGGGCTGGGCTAGAGCAGAGGGAAGCTGGAGACGGTGAGGGGATGGTCGGCTGTGGGGGTTCGAGGTCGAGCGAAGCCCGTCGACGGCTAGGGCGGCGAGGGGAAAGGTGGGACGGCGGGCTAGGGCGGCTGGAGCAGGGGAGTTAGGGTCAGAGACGGCGAGGGGATAGTCGAGGGATGATGGAGACGAGGGTTAGGGTTCAGGCTAGGACAGCCGGGGGTGACCGGGGCGGAGCTGTGGGCGGCGGAGAGAGGAGAGAGATAGGGTTTCCGGCAGAGCGAGGAGTTCGAGGCAATTTAAAGGGGGGCCGGAACAGTGTTTTCGGTTAGGTTTAGGATTAGGGTTTCGGGTCCGGGTCGGGTTCACTTTGATCTGACCCGACCCGTTAGGAGCGGGTTTTGGTTCGGTTCGGTTTGACTGCGGTTTGGGTCGGTTTGGTTTATTTAAAATAAACCGGGTTTAGTCAGGGTTTAATTTAGGGTTAATTACGACTTGGTTTTTAGGGCTTTAAAAATATTTCTGGGGTCAAATAAATTCCCAAAAAATTATCCTATATCTAATTTTTTATTTTACACCAGAAAATATTATTTTTATAATATTTTAATATTAATTAACATCATTAAAAAATTATTTAATTACAAAATATCTTAGTTTTAATTCTAAAAAATTACAGAAATTTGTGTAAAAATTATTTTAAAAATTCTTGAAAAATCAGGGGGTTTACAGGCACAAAAAGTACCGGAGCACCCCACGGAGAAGAACTAGATCTGATAAATCCCTTGTCCTGAAGCTCATCCACCTGCTTCTTCAACTCTATCAGCTCACTGTTGCTGATCCTATAGACACATGCTGGGATATCGGCTCCGCGCCTGGCACCAAGTCTATAGAGAACTCTACATCTCTGTCCGGAGGTAACCCTGGCAACTCCTCCGGAAAGACATCCATGTACTCCGCTATCAGTGGATGTAGCAACCTCGGCTCTACCACCAGGGCTCCGCAGAAGACTCCCTCGCTCTGCTCCGCTGCTCCTCTGGCAAACTGAAACTCTGGCTCACCCGGCGGACTAAACAACACTCTGTCTCCACGACAATCTATGCTAGCACAATGCATACTCAACCAATCTATCCCGAGTACAATGTCGTAGCTCGGAAGTGGCATTACGAGTAGGCACACACTCAACTCCCGGCCTCCCAAGGTAACTCTCCGGTCTCTGCAGACATCATTGACTAGGATAATGCCACCCCTGGTCATGATCTTGTAGAGTCTAGCTAAAGGTTCAGCAACAAGATGGTGTCTAACAGCAAAAGATACAGACACAAAGCTATGGGAAGCCCCGGAATCAAATAAAGTAAGTGCTGGAATGGAATCAAGAAGAACAGAACCTGAGATCACATCACCAACGGGCTCGGCCTCATCTACGGTCAGGGCAAAAGGTCGCCCTTGCTGTCCTCCTCTGTGCTGCTGCTGGTGCTGAGCAAACCTCTGCTGCTGAGTCTGTAAAGGCTGTCCTCTCTGCTGTGTTGCAGGTGCTCTGGCTGGTCCCTCTGAGCGGCTACTCCGCCCTGAGCTGTACGAGCAAGCGTTGAAGGGCAATCCTTCAGCTGGTGATCTGTTGCGCCACACAACAAACATCTGCCCAACCTCTTTCTGCAAATGTCCCATCCGTGCCCCGGCTTCCTACAGAAAGGGTAAATGATGGGCTGCCTCTGACCCTGCTGCTGTCCCTGCCTCTGCTGCTGGGGCGCCTGCCGGAAGGGCGCACGACCCTGACCCTGGTGCTGTTGAGTCTGCTGGAACGGCCTCTTAGCTGGGCCCGCACTGCTGCCTGCTCTGGAAGCATCTCTACTCCTCTTGGTCTTCAGCTCTAAGTCGTCCTCAGCCCACTGAGCGTCGCTCACAATCTGCTCGAAGGTTGTCTCGGTCAAACCCTCAACAAATCTGCCCAGACGGCAGAACTCTGCTGCATACTCGTCCACCAGCATGCTCCCCTGGACGAGTGCCTCGAACTGGCTCTCCAAAGCACTGAGAGCCACATCCGGGAAATTTTTTTCCTTGAAAAGCTTCTTGAAAGTCTCCCAAGTTAGTCCCGGTACTGCTATCCTCGTATCTGTGCGGTACCAAGTAAGGGCAAGATCGAACATCTGGCTGCCCGCTACCTCAATCTGCATACTTGCTGGTCTCAGTGCCAGCCTGAAGATGCCCTTAATATGCTCGATCCAGTCGTCCGCGTACAGGATCCCCTCTGTACCGCGGAACTCCTTGGGCCGCATCATCTGAAAGTCAATAATGGTGCCCGGCCTCGGATGTTGAGCCTGCTCTGCCTGTGGCTGGACCTGAGCCACTCTGTCTACCGCCGTTATGGCCACCTGGTGAGCATTCTCAATGCCCAACCTCATAACATCTGCCTGGTGGTGCTGCGCGTCCATCATCTCTCTGAAGAATGCAAACAACTGCGTGACATCAACTGGTGCAGGCGGTGGTGGAGGAGGTACCACCGGAACAACGGGTGTAGCTCTCGGATCTCCGAGAGAAACAGATGCTCCCTCAACCACAGGAGTGACGAGTGGAGCGGTAGCGGCTGCCTGAAGTCGAGCAGGACGAGAGGTGGCAGACCCCTCGGTGGCAGCTGCTGGAACGGTGCGCTGAGACCGTGTCTTCGGAGGCATCCTGAACACAGATCAAAAGAAGTCAATGCGACGCAGTCATCTAGGGCCTCCCAGACAGCTGCGTATTCCACACACCCCTCGCAGTCGCAGCTCTCGCAGTCGTCGGCCCGAGTCCAGGAGGCCGTTAACCGTCAGATTGCGTCTCTCCGTGACGACTTGCTGCGAAGTATGGAGGAGCAGCCCCGGTCCCAGCCGCAGGCGGACGATCCGATGCTCATCGCACGATTGGATATGCTCGACCGCAGCATGATGGAGCTACGGGACCTGACAAATGATATTAGAGCCTCCAATGACCGCAACATCATGGAGCTGCAGGCGTCACAGCTATCGATGGGCGAGAAGCTGACGAGGATGCAGGATTCAATGGGTGATAGCAGTACGAGGCTGTTATCTACCCTGGATTCTTACAACCAGCGACTCGCAGACTTGGAGCGGGCACGGCCTCCACCGACGTCACTGCCTTATCCATCGACATCGGTGTCGATTCCACGGGACGAGTATGAGGAGTTCTTATCCTTCAAGCGCGCCGGTGGTCAGCCTCCTGCAGATCCGCAGTAGTAGTCATTTTTATTATTATTTATGATGCGATTGTATATTATGAATTATTGATACTTCAACAATAGGCATGATGTATGATGCTTCTTGTGGTATTTAAATTTTTAGTTAATTTAATTGGATTGATACTTCAACAATGCTTCTTGTGGTCTTTAATTTAATTGGATTATATAGTGGAGATGGAGGAGTCAAAGAAGGGTGGTTCTTGTGGTGTCAAGAAGAGGAGATGGAGGAGGAGGACTAGAACTGCAGGGAATCACCAATCTGGATAATATTTTTTTTTAAATTTTTTTAAAATTAGCGACGGTTTTAGCGACGTTTAGCGACGTTAACTTAAGTCGCTAAATGCGTCGCTAATTAGCGATGCTGTAACACGTCGCTAAATACGTCGCTAATGACGTCGCTAATGACGTCGCTATACATCGTCAAATGCTGACATGGCAGTATAGCCAGGTCATTAAAGACGTCGGTGTAACGTCGCTATAGACGTCGCTAATGACGTCGCTAATGACGTCACCAACTGCTGACACGGCAGTATTGCCAGGTCATTAAAGACGTCGGTGTAACGTCGCTATATAAGTCGCTAATTAGCGACGTTTAGCGACTTTACCGAACGTCGCTACTTAGTGACGCGGCGTCGCTAAACGTCGCAAAAATTTGCGACACATTAAAGTCGCTAAAAACGTCGGTATAGCGACGTTTAGCGACGATTTTTTTTTTTGCGACTTGATTTTTTTCGACAACTTTAGAACGTCGCTAATTACGTCGCTAAACTAATTTAGCGACGTTTTTTGGTTATTTAGCGACGTTTTTAGACGTTGCTAATTTGACTAATTCTGGTAGTGAGTTCTGCTATGACCCTCGTTCAACCATCTTTGATCCGTCTCGATTCTAACACTTTTCACTCAAATTAAATTTAAATAATTAATTAGTTATTAAATAAATAAAATATAATTAGAATTAAAGGCCACATCAAGCCGACGTGTCAAACAGTTTTACATTAGAATGAGTCTGCTTGATTCTCTGTCTATCTGTCCGTCTCTTCCTCTTTGTCACTCTCAAAAATCGAAGTCCCATTGGGTTTACGGGTGGATCTCTCGTGACTCGGTGGTTATGACACATTAATCCATCGCAATAATAGCCAACACATCCATGCCATGATATGCCAGCACAGACCATCCGTTTATAATCTTTTTATTCATCGGAAATAACTACTGGATTCATTCACTTCAACAACATATATACCATCATCTTGGTGGTCAAGGAAAATCACTCTACTTTATCCAGATCATCAGTGTCATCCTGTGGCTGTATTTTTGAAAAACTGAAGAGCACAAGTTGCAGAACGCCAGCAATTGGGGGTCCCTTCCAACGTGCAGGCAGCATGAGCATGCATGCATACAAAATACACAATATGATCAGTAAATTTTTATTTGGCCGCGGCGGGTTCCACCGACAACCCATGCATGCATTAATCATGGATAGATGCGTTCCAAGAAGACTAAACCAAGTAAGAACAGGTTGATCCCAATTTTTAGATTATACATTCAGATTTTCCCATTTCATCCCAATTTTTAGGTTATATATTCAATTTTTAGACCTTGAATGTAGGAGTTGGTTTCGTAAAATAATAAAGTTTTCCATGATGGTTCTATTCTGCAACGTGAGTTATATTCAAGGTCTAAAAAATTCTACATTTAGAATGTATACATTTATTTGTAGAATAATAAGACTCAATTGGAGCCAATGATCCCAACTTATTTTGGTTTTGAAACTAAATAAAAAATTAAAGAGAAAAAATAGTTGACATGCGTCACAATCCATTTTTTATTATTTTCACATGTGGTCAACCCACTCTAGATTTATTTTTTTATTATAACCTTGTGTCCCAATCATGACCAACCATGGTCCAGGATAGCCAGAGCGACCGTTCAGGACCCACGGACCAGAATGGTCCAAAAAATCAGTATAAACATATATATACTAATAATTTTGTATCTAAAATATAACTAGTATGGACTATGAATATTTTTTAACACAAAATAATTGTGGTATAGTGGTTACAATGTTAGACTTCTACACTAGAGATCCTAGGTTCAAGTCTTGGTAGTGCATTTTTTTTTACTTTACAATTCTTCAGTTTTAATTTAAATTTTTTTTTTTTTTATATTTGAAAGTTCGTCTAGGACCCCCATTAACTCAGGACCGACCTTGGTTCCAATATGCATTTTTCATATGGATCTATTGTAGATGCAATCTTAGCTAGTTACTTCCATGATGTATTCCAAGAAGAGTACAGAGCTAATTATTAGTTAGCTGCTTATTAAGAACCATATTACAAATTGGACCGGACTAGTCGGTTGAACCGGTCAACCAGTAAATCTGTAGCTTTTTTGGACTGGTTAATATTGATCCATTATTTTTTTTTTTTTCAAAAATTCAGTCAACACATTCGGTCAGCCCACCGAACTATCTGTTCTAGTTGAATTTTGAACCGATTTGATCCTGACTTCTGACGTTTATTTTGGACTTTACATGTAATCAAAGTCAATACTTTTGTTTCGTGACTAATTCTACCGTATATGGCAAACATGCATAACTTCTGAGCAGTATACATAGTATACATATAGTTGTGTACTATGTAAAATATATATATTTCAAAATTTAAAAAGATTTCCTCAATTATGAGGAATATTTAGGAATTTATAAAACGTTCTTTTCTCTCTCTCTTCTATCCATTTTTTTTTTTTTCATTTTTGTCTTTTTCCTGTTTTCAAAGTTTTACAGGAAAGTTTTCTTAATCTCCTCTGGCTCTGGGAGTAGAATAAATAAAATATTTTCAGTTTTTTTTAAAAATTTGTTTAGATTTTATGACGTCTCTTTTAAATTTGTATAAAAAATAATATAGAATAATTTGATCAGAAAATTATGTATATGATAATAAACTTTATCTATATTATGCATTGGATAACATGTTTGACAAAATCCAGATATAATAACAAATTGTTATTGCCAATGGCAATATTAATGACGGTTTGGACGTTCTAACGCCATTATTATCGGCGGATTGAGGGTTGGCTGAATGTTGGCTTTTTTATTCATTTATGTTTTACATTTGTCGCAATCACCAGTAAAAAAAAATT
This sequence comes from Iris macrosiphon, assembly GCA_036927795.1. Lineage (NCBI taxonomy): Eukaryota > Viridiplantae > Streptophyta > Magnoliopsida > Asparagales > Iridaceae > Iris > Iris macrosiphon. Next base: position 249,488 of record JAYESA010000010.1, read on the forward strand.
ATGTAAAAAAATAACACTTGCAACGATATTTTTTTCAATATTGTTTTTAATAAACAGCTACTTTTACAACGGTTACATTTTTAACGTTCCACGAACTTCTATTTAACTTCCATTCCCACCCAGACTCTTAATACTCTCCCACTCTAACTACTCTCCCACAACCTTAGCATCTCACGAAGCTCTTCAAACTTCTACTTCCCATTCCTACTCTCCCACAACTCTAATTCTCCAGAAGTCGGTCTTAAGAATGTTTCTCTCTAAGACTCAATTATTTCTTCTCTACAAACTTTTCTTCTCCATGTCAGTTGTCTGCAAACTTATCATAAACTTAATTACAGCCTGGATAAAACTCTAGATATAATATGTTGGAATGGATATGCACTAAATTGATTTGCGTATACTCATTTATTTTAGTGAATCATAATATTAAATTACATAATTTACGAAAATTTATTGCCAATAGTTTTGTTATCCAATATTACTTTATAATAAGATACACTTTTTTTTCATGAAACTATTTCAACAATAGACATTGAAGACTCATAAAATTTTGTTATTCGAAGTAACTTAGGTTTATGGTATATAAATATTTATATTATTCAATCATTAGCAAATGTTGACACAATTATCAAGAACTTAACTTAAACAATTATCTAATTATTTCATACATTATGATAAAAAATATAAAATGTTTATTTCTTATTTTTTTTTATACAAATAAGTATGATTTTTTTAAATAAGTGGTAGGATAAGAAGTATATAATTCGATAAGTTAATTTAATTTATCACTTATGATGGAAAGAAGTTAAGTGAAAATTCTAATTTTTCTTAATTTTGATAATATCTTAAACATAAAACAAAATTAATTTTTTAAATTGTTAAAAATAAGTAAAAACAACTTAAAATTATGTAGGGAGAGATTAAAATGAATACTATGATAAGAATTAGATGATTTCATGAGTTATTTTATTTATCTCTTTACATAGTTCGAAATTGTACTTATGTATTTTTAGATTTTTAAATTTAAGAAATACAAAAAAAAGTCATATATTCTATACTACTATATAATAGAAAAAGTTGAGACTTCACGATAAAATTTTTGTTTCAAAAATATCCTTACGTGTGTTTACTAATTAAAATTGTTCATTAAATACAAAACTTGGATAGTTATGTAATTATGTATTAAAAAAAGAAAGATTGATCTTCACAAGTAGCATAAAATACGTGCAACACACGTGCATATATATATATATATATATATATATATATATATATATATATATATATATATATACACTAGTAAATGCTCGTGCGTTGCAAGTAAAATATTTTTTTATAATATTGTTGATTTTTTTAATATTTATAAATTAAGATTTGTTTTATATATATATATATATATATATATATATATATATATATATATATATATATATTGAAAAATTTGATTTATAATATTTATTGATATTATTGAAAAATTTAATCAAAAATTAAATTATATTAAAATAGTTTAAATTTGATTTCAATATATTTAAATTTAAATTTGTTATACTGTTTATAAAACTGTGGATATATGTTTATATATAAAAAAAATTAGTGTAAATATATTTTGAATATTGAATATATTTTTATTTGGATTTGTTATATATATATATATATATATATATATATATATATATATATATATATATATATATAGGTAATTATAAAGATTTTAAGATATTTCTACGTAATTATAAAAGAAAACACGTAGACGGGTAGTTAGATTTTTTTTTAAATTTTTTAATTATTAATTAATTGAGTATTTACTTACGGCTTCTTCGGCTAAATTTTGAACTGTTTTGAAGTATCATTATAAGAGTAGAGATTATTTATTTATTGAAAAATTAGATTTATAATGTTTATTGATATTATTGAAAAATTTAATAAAAAAATAAATTATATTAAATTAGTTTAAATTTGATTTGAATATATTTAAATTTAAATTTGTTATACTGTTTATAAAATAGTGGATATATGTTTATATATAAAAAAAAGTTTAAATATATTTTGAATATTGAATATATTTTTATTTGGATTTGTTATATATATGTTTATATACATTTGAATATATGTTTAGGTAATTATAAAAAATTTAAGATGTTTCTACGTAATTATAAAAAAAAAACATGTACACGGGTAGTTAGAATTTTTTTTAGAATTTTTTAATTATTAATTGATTGAGTATTTACTTACGGCTTATACGGCTCACTTTTGAGTCGTTTTGAAGTATCATTATAAGAGTAGAGAGTATTTATTTATTGAAAAATTAGATTTATAATGTTTATTGATATTATTGAAAAAATTTATTAAAAAAATTAAATTATATTAATTTTTTTAAATTTGATTTGAATATATTTAAATTTTAATTTGTTATACTGTTTATAAAACTGTGGATATATGTTTATATATAAAAAATAGTTTAAATATATTTTGAATATTGAATATATTTTTATTTGGATTTGTTATATATATGTTTATATACATTTGAGTATATGTTTAGTTAATTATAAATTTTTTAAGATGTTTCTACATAATTATAAAAGAAAACACGTACACGGATAGTTAGATTTTATTTAGAATTTTTTAATTATGAATTGATTGAGTATTGAGCCGTTTTGAAGCCTCATTATAAGAGTAGAAATTTGTTATATATATGTTTTGTAATCACCCAAAAATTTTAAAAAATTTTAAAAAAATATTATTTCGGGATTTTCGGTATTTTTTAGGAATTAAAATAAAGTATTTTTGTGATTAAATGATTTTTAATTGCTAATAATTAATAATAAAATATGATAAAAATAAGATTTTATGGTGTAAAATGAAAAACTGGACTTAGGGTAATTTTCTGGAATTTTATTGGACCCCGAACCTATTTTTAATCACCTAAAAACTATTATTTATTATTATTTATTTATTTATCTATTTATTTATTTATTATTTTTTATAACCTAAACCCTATACCGGCCCAGCCCGTACCGGCCCACCCCAATCGGGCCCAGCCCACCCGTGGGCTATCGGGTCGGGTCGGGTCCACCCGCACCCGCCCGCGAACACGAACCAGGCCACCCATCTCCCCCACGCGCAGACCCCGCGATTTCCGGCCGCGTTCTCCGGCCACGTCGCCGGAGAACTGTCTCCCCGCCCGCGCCACGCCCCCACGATCCCCTCGCCTCCGCCTTCCCCGCCATGACGCCCGCCCCGCTCGGCCCTGGAGACCTCCTCTTTTCCCCTATAAAACCCTCCCATCTCCTTCCTCCGGCCACCCTATCCGCTGAGAGCCGCCCCGACTCCGACCACCAGCGCCGCCGTGACCTCGTCCCGCCAGCGCCGCCGTGACCTCGCCCCGCTCCGCCCCCGAGCCGGCCCTTCCTCCTCTTCCCTCTTCCCAGCAGCAAGCCCCGACGCCGCCCTCCGGCCGTTCTAGAGCCGCCCGAGCACTGCGCCGCCGACCCCAGCCGCTCAGGTGCGCCGCCGCCCTAGCCGCAGCACCGCCCTCCTCCGACGAGCAAAACCCTAACCTAGCTGGACGCACTTTGGACACAGCAGGACACGGGACTCATCGACACAGTGGACACGGCTTGGACACTGTGTCCAGGACACGAGACGGACACGAAAATCCGGTTCCGAGGAGCCCAGTTCAGGTACTCGTATCTCACTCCTCGTAACTCTGTTTTCAATTCCGTAAATTGCAACGCGTAGCCTGCATGACCCCCTCGGTGCCCGGGCAAACCGCTCGGGGCATCGCGTCCTGTGGTGATCGCGAACCGCGATCCAAAAACAGGAAAACTAACACCCTGTTTCACCCCGGAACCGAGTCCGTCCCGCCAAACGGGACGACTTGGTCGCATGCGGTCTTCACAGATACGTGCGCGTCGTCGACCCGGACGTGTGGGATTTCGCGGAAGTCGATTCGGGTGTGCGTGCACACCGGAATCAACGCGTATCCGCGGACACCGTCCCGTATCCGCCCTTTCTGGAACGCGTCATAACTTTGTGTACACACGTCGGATCGAAAAAAAACTTGCGCCATCGGACTCGTAGCAATACGCTGGTCCTGTGACCCAAGTTTGGTTAGATTCCGAGAACGTTGACGAAATCGCGGTCGTGGGCCCCACAGGCCCCACTCGATGGACAATTTTGTGATCGGCTCATCGGAATCCAAATCTGGAAGTTCCGTTGAGTTCGTCTCAGCGTTCCTGACTTGTTGACACTAAGTTGGACAGTTTTGGAGACCTTTGACCCTGACATATTTTTCGGTGCAAAGCGGGCCCACATGCGGACCCCGTTTTGACCCAAAATGGTCATTTTTGTCCCTGTGTCCAAATTGGACTCAAGGACAGACGTTTCTAGCTGATTGATATCTTCTGAGCATGATGGTAATATTTATTTCAGCATCCGGAGATGTTTCTGGAAATTTCTCGAGTAACATAACAGTAGTTGGAATTCAAACATCAGGCAAGTGTACCTCGCCAAAATATTCCTTGGCTTAGTTATACATCAGAGGGCAAGTATACCTTGCCAACTTGACAATCTTGTTGCATATTTTCTTGTTTTATTTATAACTGTTGTACATGCTTAACCTAGGACCGTGTGACGTACTTAGCGTCCGATTATCAGTCGGGTGCCAACACCGTACGCGGTGTTGGGTATGGTCATATAGAGATGGATACTCGTGATACTTTATTTTCCTGTACTTGTCTTATCAAGTACCATACGACCCAGGACACTTGACATTATTCATGAGACAGGATATTCCCGAGATATTCGTGGTGATTCTGTATAGGATACAGGACTTGACATAGACATTATATTCTTAGATATTATATGACTTGTTGTATTAGCTATGATCCCGTTGACATGGACATGAGACATTATGGTCATGATATGCGTGGTTACATTGGGTGGGGAGAGACACACAGGCTACAGGCTGTTCCATATATATATCCACTACTATTGTGAGGTTGTAGACTCTCCAGCAGAGCTAGACCCTTTACGTGTTATTACTGCTACCGGCTCCCCGACACAGAGCTTGTAGTGGTCTCAACCTGAGTACTAGTGATGCTCTCACTTGTATTTCACATAGATGGTTACTTTTTTACCCTATTTATTGCATTATCTCCTGCATTGCATTTATTTTGGCTTGTATTATCTGTACCTTGCTATGTCTCCTGAGGACCTGGATCCGGATTATGTCCCCAGGTTTAGCTGAGGAGCATTATCCCGAGGTATACGGGACAGGAGCTGAAGCTATTGCTGGACTTGATACTGGAGCACAACCGAACCCCGAGGATGAGGTGACTGCTGAAGACTTTTCCTGAGTACCTGATTTCGTACTCAGTATTTACTTTATGTTTGACTCTTTTATTCCTGGCCTATTGAGCCAGTGTATTCAGACTTATGTCGGATTGTTTCTTCGACCTGCTTGCTGAGACTTGTTGCTACTTATTTCCATTTCATTATGCAGTTGATTTTATTTATCTTTTATGGATGAGATTAGTTGTGGCTTGTTGTAGTAGACCTTATTTTACAGCTTAAGTGCGTCCTGATGGTTCCATTAAATTGGGTTGTCCATCGGTGCGTGCTGCTGGCCATTGCCACGTGTCCAGTCCCTCGATATTTTGGGACTGGGGCGTGACATGGTTTTTGTGGTGGCCCATGCAGGTCTATGACTAAATTGTTCGATTTCAACTTAGGGACCGAACAGGCCTGCAGTAAGGATAGGATAAGTTATAGGATCTCATCCATTAATTGAATCGTTTTTGGACTCTATGTCGAATTCAATTTAATTGCTTGAATTGCATCCTGTTTTGATTCCTCTGTGCGTTCTTATTGGTTTCTTTTGATGCAGAGTAATGGATCCGAGAAGTGGTGACGAGAACCCCTTGGGTACACCGCCTGAAGCTGTGGTTACCTGTGAGACTGGGGTGACGCCAGATACCAGAGGACAATCTTCTCAGAGCAACCAATCTGGCCAGCCAAGTTCCAGGTTCAGGCGTGATGACATTCCGCCACCACCGCAGTTCCCTCCATCAATGTCTGTCTTTCCCCCAGGGCAGGCAATGGACGGACATCAAATGTTCCAGATGTTCTACGCCATGATGCAGGCCCAACAACAGATCCAACAAGAGGCCCAGCGTCATGAGGCCGAGTACTTAAGAAACAGCCTAGTAGCGGCATTGGAGCAAGCAAATCTACCAACTAGGCAACCAGTGACGGGATCTATCACCGATTTCCGTCAACTCAAACCCCGTACCTTCTCGGGCAAGGAAGGACCAAATGAAGTTCATGAATGGCTTACGAACACCCAGCACCAGTTGGAGGCAGCTGAGCTTCTAAGAGAAAAGTGGATGACCGTCGTCAGGATGCAACTGACGGACAATGCGCACCATTGGTGGCTATCCGAAGAAAGGAGGCTCGGACATGATCAGGTCACCTGGGAGGAGTTCTCCAGACTCTTCCAGGAAATGTACATCCCTGCTGTTGCTCGGTCAGAACTCCGAGACAAATTCAACCGCCTGATCCAGGGCAATATGTCGGTGGAGGAATACAACGCCGAATTCATTCGCCTGAGCCGCTTCGCCCCTTCTCTAATTCCTACCGAAGAAGAGAAGGCGGAGAAGTTCTTTGATGGACTCAGGTTCGAGCTCCAGAGGTTAATCGGATCTGTCGCGCCCACAGCATACACCGACGTTCTTGCTGCAGCACGTCGTATGGAGCGCGTTACTCGGAGGGAGTCAAGTCTGAAACGTTTATTCTTCTCAGCACCATCCAAGACATCACAGGGGGATTCTGCCAAACGACCCCAGAAGAGTCTACCTCAGAGAACAGCAACAAAGAACCTACCTACTTGTCATCTCTGTGGCAAAGTAGGTCACATTGAAAGGGAATGTAGACGCAAGCTGGGACTCTGCCTGATTTGTGAATCCAACCAGCACTTCTCAAAGGACTACACGGAGCGTAGAGAGATAGCTCCAAATCGACCAGCTCTACCTGCACCAAGGCCAGCTCTTCCAGCTGTGGGAGCAACACAGACAGGAGCTGGAGGAGCCAGGCCACCGCTACCACCTCAGGCAGCATTATTCCAGCAGGCTCGCCAGCAGAGAGGTCCCGCCCAGGGACGAGGACAGGCATATGCACTAGCAGTCGAGGAGGAAGCTATTGCAGGCGAGGTTATAGCAGGTACCATATTAGTAGCTTCATTACCTGCTGTAGCTTTATTTGATTCTGGAGCCTCGCATTCATTCATTGCTGCTAGCTTCGTAGCCACACATAGAGTAGCTACCGCACCTCTCTCGAAGATGAAGAGAATTCTTACGGGAGGTAAAATTATCCCGGTTAGTGATATATGTAGATCATGTTCATTAGTAGTCTGTGGCCGAGAGATGCGAGCCCAATTTCTGATCTTTTCTATGCCGGATTATGATGTTGTACTTGGTATGGACTGGTTAAGTCAGTACCATGCGATACTTGATTGCCGGCTTGGAAATGTGATATTTAGACCCCCTAGCCACCAAGAGTTTGTATTTCTTCGGGGAGCTGTAGAGCAAGGTGCCCAGCCAACTCTTAGGGTATTATCTGTAGAAGAGGAGTCAGGTTACCCAAGAGTCATAGCAGAATTTGTGGACGTATTTCCAGACGATCTTCCAAGTTTACCACCTGATCGGGAAATAGAATTCACAATAGACCTAACTCCAGGAGCCGAACCTATCACTTCATCTGTATATCGGCTAGCACTTAAGGAGTTAGTGGAGTTGAAAGAGCAAGTCGACGATCTTCTGGAGAAGGGTTTTATTCGGCCCAGTATTTCACCTTGGGGAGCACCTATACTTTTTGTACCAAAGAAGGATGGAACTGTACGCTTGTGCATTGATTACAGAGCCCTAAATGCTGTAACCATTAAGAACCGGTATCCCTTACCACGCATTGATGACTTATTTGACCAATTGAGTGGTGCTAGGGTATTCTCAAAGATTGACCTTAGATCCGGTTATCACCAGATTAGGGTGAAGAAGGAAGATATACCGAAGACGGCCTTCAGAACTAAGTATGGACACTATGAATTCCTAGTAATGCCGTTTGGTTTAACCAACGCGCCAGCCGTATTTATGAGTTTGATGAACGGAGTCTTCCATCAGTACTTGGATAAATTTGTGGTTGTATTTATTGATGATATTTTAGTCTATTTCAAGGACCACGAAGAGCACGAGGAGCACCTCAGGATTGTGCTAGAAACCTTGAGACGGGAGAATTTGTATGCCAAACTTAGCAAATGTGAGTTCTGTATGGACAAGGTGCCATTCTTGGGACATATTATCTCGGGAGAAGGACTGTCTGTGGACCCAGAGAAGGTCACTGCAATAGAAACTTGGCCTACTCCTACCTCTGTTGCAGAAGTGAGAAGTTTTCTTGGACTTGCTGGGTATTACCGGCGGTTCGTAGAAAATTTTTCAAGGATCGCAGAGCCGATGACGAAGTTGACTCGGAAGGATCAGGAGTTTGTATGGACGGAAGGATGTCAGAAGGCCTTTGAAGAATTGAAGAGGCGTCTAACAACAGCACCAGTCTTGACTCTTCCCTCAGGGTCAGGAGATTTTGTTGTTTATAGTGATGCATCCGGTAGTGGACTAGGTTGTGTCTTGATGCAACATGGCAAGGTTATCGCTTATGCATCGAGGCAGTTGAAGGTTCACGAGAAGAACTACCCAACGCACGACCTGGAGCTAGCTGCAGTAATATTTGCACTGAAGATCTGGAGGCACTATCTGTATGGAGAGAAGGTCGAAATCTTTACTGATCATAAGAGTCTGAAGTATGTATATACTCAGAAGGAGCTCAACATGAGGCAAATGCGTTGGCTTGAGTTGATGGTGGACTTTGATATAGACCTGCAGTACCACCCGGGGAAGGCAAATATTGTAGCCGACGCCCTCAGCAGGAAACCCACGGCTTATTTCTTGACGGAGCAGCCTCAGCTATTACAAGACCTACAAGATCTCCAGATAGAGGTTGTTTTACCGGGACAAAAGGGCTTGCTGGCTAACCTCGAAGTTAAGTCATCGCTTGTGGAGAGGACTAAAGAAGCTTTGCCTACTGATGCTAGATTTCGAAGGCTTAAAGAGAGAACAGAAGCAGGCATGCAGACAGGACTTCGCATCCATGAGGACGGGACATTAAGGTGCGGAAATCGCCTATATGTTCCAAATGGAGAATTGAGACAGGAGTTAATGACTGAAGCACATAGCTCCATATACTCTGTTCATCTAGGAGGAACCAAGATGTACCGAGACCTAAGGCAGTATTATTGGTGGCATGGAATGAAAAGGGAGATTGCCCGATTTGTGGCAAAATATTTAGTCTGCCAGCAGGTAAAGGCCGAGCACCAAAGGACTGCAGGTATGTTGCAGCCACTTCCCATACCTGAATGGAAGTGGGAGCATATTACCATGGATTTCGTCACCGGATTTCCAAGAAGCCCTAGTGGAAAGGATGCGGTATGGGTTATCGTGGATCGACTCACTAAGTCGGCTCATTTCTTGCCATTTAGAGTCGGACAATCCATGGAAGTACTAGCCGACATGTATATGCGACAAATCGTAAGATTACATGGAGTGCCGGTTAGTATTGTATCGGATCGAGACTCGAGATTTACGTCTCACTTTTGGCGAAGCATGCAAGAGAGTCTCGGCACCCGACTCAAATTCAGTACTGCATATCATCCACAGACAGATGGCCAATCGGAGCGCACGATTCAGATCTTGGAGGATATGCTGCGATCATGTATACTGGACCTTGGAGGATCTTGGGAGGATCATCTGCACTTGGTGGAGTTCTCTTACAACAACAGCTATCAAGCAAGCATCCAAATGGCACCTTTCGAGGCGTTGTACGGAAGAAAGTGCAGATCGCCTATATGTTGGAGTGACGTTGGCGAACGTCAAATACTGGGCCCAGAGTTGGTAACGGAGACAGTTGAGAAAGTAAAGCAGATTCAGAATCATCTTCGTGCAGCCCAGGATAGACAGAAGCATTGGACTGATATACACAGACGTCCCCTGGAGTTCAAGGAAGGAGAGCACGTATTCTTGAGAATTTTGCCCACTTGAGGTACTATCAGATTTGGGAGCAGAGGCAAGTTAAGCCCAAGGTATATTGGCCCATTTGACATTTTGGAGCGCATTGGTGAGGTGGCTTATCGTCTTGCATTACCTCCATCCTTAGAGGGAGTGCATGATGTATTCCACGTCTCCCAGCTGAGATGGTACGTGACAGACCCAAGTCACATAGTCGATCATTCTGAGATCTCAGTGGGCCCTAGCCTGAGATATGAGGAGCAACCAGTGGGTATACTCGACACCAGTGAGAAGACACTGCGAGGACAGACAATCAGACTGGTTCGGGTAGCTTGAAAACAGCACTCTCCTGACGAATCGACCTGGGAACGGGAGGATATCATGCGACAACGTTATCCCCACTTATTCGCAGATGCAGGTATAACCTAAGCATTCTTTTATTTTCGTAGTTCGTGCCCTTATTAGTTTACCTTTCGATTGCGAGGACGCAATCCTCTTAAGGGTGGTAGATTGTAATCACCCAAAATTTTTAAAAAATTTTAAAAAAATATTATTTCGGGATTTTCGGTATTTTTCAGGAATTAAAATAAGGTGTTTTTGTGATTAAATGATTTTTAATTGCTAATAATTAATAATAAAATATGATAAAAATAAGATTTTATGGTGTAAAATAAAAAACTGGACTTAGGATAATTTTCAGGGATTTTATTGGACCCCGAACCTATTTTTAATCACCTAAAAACTATTATTTATTATTATTTATTTATTTATCTATTTATTTAATTATTATTTTTTATAACCTAAACCCTATACCGGCCCAGCCCGTACCGGCCCACCCCAATCGGGCCCAGCCCACCCGTGGGCTATCGGGTCGGGTCCACCCGCACCCGCCCGCGAACCCGAACCCGGCCACCCATCTCCCCCACGCGCAGACCCCGCGATTTCCGGCCGCGTTCTCCGGCCACGTCGCCGGAGAACCGCCTGCCCGCCCGCGCCACGCCCCCACGATCCCCTTGCCTCCGCCTTCCCCGCCATGACGCCCGCCCCGTTCGGCCCTGGAGACCTCCCCCTTTCCCCTATAAAACCCTCCCATCTCCTTCCTCCGGCCACCCTATCCGCTGAGAGCCGCCCCGACTCCGACCACCAGCGCCGCCGTGACCTCGTCCCGCCAGCGCCGCCGTGACCTCGCCCCGCTCTGCCCCCGAGCCGGCCCTTCCTCCTCTTCCCTCTTCCCCGCAACAAGCCCCGACGCCGCCCTCCGGCCGTTCGAGAGCCGCCCGAGCCCTGCGCCGCCGACCCCCGCCGCTCCGGTGCGCCGCCGCCCTAGCCGCAGCACCACCCTCCTCCGACGAGCAGAACCCTAACTTAGCTGGACGCACTGCGGACACAGCAGGACACGAGACTCGTCGACACAGTGGACACGGCTTGGACACAGTGTCCAGGATACGAGACGGACACGAAAACCCGGTTCCGAGGAGCCCAGTTCAGGTACTCGTATCTCACTCCTTGTAACTCTGTTTTTAATTTCGTAAATTGCAACGCGTAGCCTGCATGACCCCCTCGGTGCCCGGGCAAACCGCTCGGGACATCGCGTCCTGTGGTGATCGCGAACCGCGATCCAAAAACAGGAAAGCTAACACCCTGTTTCACCCCGGAACCGAGTCCGCCCTGCCAAACGGGATGACTTGGTCGCGTGTGGTCTTCACAGATACGTGCGCGTCGTCGACCCGGAAGTGTGAGATTTCGCGGAAGTCGATTCGGGTGTGCGTGCACACCAGAATCAACGCGTATCCGCGGACACCGTCCCGTATTTGCCCTTTCTGGAACGCGTCATAACTTTATGTACACAGGTCGGATCGAAACAAAACTTGCACCATCGGACTCGTAGCAATACGCTGGTCCTGTGACCCAAGTTTGGTTAGATTCCGAGAACGTTGACGAAATCGCGTGTCGTGGGCCCCACAGGCCCCACTCGATGGGCGATTTTGTGATCGGCTCATCAGAATCCAAATCTGGAAGTTCCGTTGAGTTCATCTCAGCGTTCCTGACTTGTTGACACTAAGTTGGACAGTTTTGGAGACCTTTGACCCTGACACATTTTTCGGTGCAAAGCGGGCCCACATGCGGACCCCGTTTTGATCTGAAATGGTCATTTTTGTCCCTTTGTCCAAATTGGACTCAAGGACAGGCGTTTCTAGCTGATTGATATCTTCTGAGCATGATGGTAATATTTGTTTCAGCATTCGGAGACATTTCTGGAAATTTGTCGAGTAACAGAACAGTAGTTGGAATTCAAACATCAGGCAAGTGTACCTCGCCAAAACTTGCAGTCTTTGCTAAATATTCCTTGGCTTAGTTATACATCAGAGGGAAAGTATACCTTACCAACTTGACAGTCTTGTTGCATATTTCCTTATTTTATTTATAACTGTTGTACATGCTTAACCTAGGACCGTGTGACGTACTTAGCGTCCGATTATCAGTCGGGTGCCAACACCGTACGCGGTGTTGGGTATGGTCATCTAGAGATGGATACTCGTGACACTTTATTTTTCTGTACTTGTCTTATCAAGTACCATACGACCCAGGACACTTGACACTATTCATGAGACAGGATATTCTCGAGATATTCGTGGTAATTCTGTATAGGATACAGGACTTGACATAGACATTATATTCTTAGATATTATATGATTTGTTGCATTAGCTATGATCCCGCTGACATGGACATGAGACGTTATGGTCATGATATGCGTGGTTACATTGGGTAGGGAGAGACACACAGGCTACAGGCTGTTCCATATATATATCCACTACTATTGTGAGGTTGTAGACTCTCCAGCAGAGCTAGACCCTTTACGTGTTATTACTGCTACCGGCTCCCCGACACAGAGCTTGTAGCGGTCTCAGCCTGAGTACTAGTGATGCTCTCACTTGTATTTCACATAGATGGTTACTTTCTTACCCTATTTATTGCATTATCTCCTGCATTGCATTTATTTTGGCTTGTATTATCTGTACCTTGCTATGTCCCCTGAGGACCTGGATCCGGATTATGTCCCCAGGTTTAGCTGAGGAGCATTATCCCGAGGTATACGGGACAGGAGCTGAAGCTATTGCTGGACTTGATACTGGAGGACAACCGAACCCCGAGGACGAGGTGACTGCTAAAGACTTTTCCTGAGTACCTGATTTCGTACTCAGTATTTACTTTATGTTTGACTCTTTTGTTCCTGGTCTATTGAGCCAGTGTATTCAGACTTATGTCGGATTGTTTCTCCGACCTACTTGTTGAGACTTGTTGCTACTTATTTCCATTTCATTATGCAGTTGATTTTATTTATCTTTTATGGATGAGATTAGTTGTGGCTTGTTGTAGTAGACCTTATTTTACAGCTTAAGTGCGCCCTGATAGTTCCATTAAATTGGGTTGTCCATCGGTGCGTGTTGCTGGCCATTGCCACGTGTCCAGTCCCTCGATATTTTGGGACTGGGGCGTGACATGTTTATATACATTTGAATATATATTTAGGTAATTATAAAGATTTTAAAATATTTCTACGTAATTATAAAAGAAAACACGTACACGAGTAGTTAGATTTTTTTTTAGAATTTTTTAATCATTAATTGGTTAAATATTTACTTGCGGCTCACTTTTGAACCGTTTTGAAGTTTCATTATATATATATATATATATATATAATGCGCCTTCTAGACGGCTCAAAAGTGAGCCGTCTAAGCTTAAGTAAATTCACTACAAAAAAAAGTCAAATTAGCGATGCCCAAAAACGTTGCCAAATGACAAAAAAACGTCGCTAAAAACGTTTAGCGGCGTAATTAGCGACGTTTTAACGCAGTCGGAAGATACCAAGTCGCTGAACGAAAAAACGTCGCTAAACGTCGCTATGCCGACGTTTTTTAGCGACTTTATTGAGTCGCTAAATGTAGCGACGTTTAGCGACGCGGCGTCACTAAATAGCGACGTTTATTAAAGTCGCTAAACGTCGCTCATTAGCGACTTATATAGCGACGTAACAGCGACGTCTTTAATGACCTGGCAGTACTGCCATGTCAGCAATTTGCGACGTACATCGACATATTTAGCGACGTCTTTAGCGACGGCTAATGACACGTCGCTAAGTAGCGACTTGTTTAGCGACTTATAAAAATGTCGCTAGACGTTGCTAATCGTCGCTAAATACGTCGCTAAATTTACAAAAAAAAAACTGAATTGTTCCAAACTATTATTCCTGTAATTTATAAATTTCTAATTAAAAATAGACCCGGAGCAACCCTCCGTTGAATTTTATGGGTTCGCCGACCCCTTCGGTGGAACACTCAACACCGGATTAACAATATTTAATATGAAGTATCAGAGTATCACAGTCATACAATTAATACACACAAATATTATAGACAGACAATAAAAGTATCACAGTCATAAAAGTATCACAGTATCACAGTCACACAAAATGGGCATAAACAGTATCACAAAATACATAATATATAAGTATCAGAGTATCACAGTAACACAAAATACATAATATATAAGTATATGAAATATTATAGTATCAATCTCGAGGATTTCCAAAACGGGGCAGATACCAGTCCCTCAAATACTGCGCATAAACAGCGTTTATGTTATCAAGCTCCGCTATAGGTGCTGGGTGACTGGAACTCCCCGTCTGAGATACAGCCGCGATAGGTGCTGGGTGACTGGAACTCCCCGCAGGTGGTATTTCTTCCTCCTTAACAGTAGGAGGCATCACTTCCTCCTTAACAGTAGGAGGCATCACTTCCTCCTTAACTGTAGGAGGTGTCGCTCTCTTGGGTGCCATCTGGTAAGTTAGATGAAAACAAAGAATTAGCAAAGAATTAGCTATTGGACCGGAACGAAAGAATTAGATGACTCACAAAGAATTAGTTGTTTGTTGCAGTATAATAATGATACCATAATATCTTATTTATATCCTACGTGTCATAAAATAAAATGACCGATTTATTGAACTAGTTTGAAAATATGATCCAATATTAAATTATATGATTGTAATTGAAATTAAAATTGAATTATGAGCCATGTGTGTTGTGTTGAGACAGACATTTTTAGTAGAGCATGTTCAGTTGTTGCTAATTTTCTAATGAAATTCAGTTGTTGCTAATTTTCTTTGGTCCCATTTGGAAAACAACCATATTCGACAATATTTGATCACTTCTCATGTTCATCATTATTCTGATTAATGGCTACGCTGCTTCAAAGTATATATTGTCTACTGACTTTAGAGCACGGTGAACGTTTCTCCAAAGCTTTATCAGTTCATGAGGTTTGATAATCTAAAACATGTATGCAGAAACTGAAACATAAAATTTGGATGAATGAACAATAATAGTATAATATGATAAAATTAAAATAAGAAATGCATGACTGCATTCACAGGAAGTGGTAGGTTCAACCGAGGCTAAGATGAAGAGGTTAGATGGTTTAGATGTGAACTAACAGATGTTAGCAATGGAATTGAATTAAAAAAGGATAGGTAGCCAATGAGAGTTTTCGGATAATCTTTTGTTATTTGTTGAATATGTAGAAGTAACTCGATTTGGAAACTAGTCAAGGGAAATTTTTTGGTACTCTGTATACTATGTTGCAAATCATATCAAATTATCTATATATATGGAAGACATGAAATCACATAATGGAATGTACTAACCCTAACCCTAACCCTAACCCTAAACCTAACCCTAACCCTAACCCTAACCCTAAACCTAACCCTAACCCTAACCCTAATCTACGTCTGTGTGTGTGTGTCTGCGTCTGTGTGTGTGTGTCGTGTGTGTGTCGTGTGTGTGTGTGTGTCTGCGTCTGTGTGTGTGTCGTGTGTGTGTGTCGTGTATGTGTCTGCGTCTGTGTGTGTGTCGTGTGTGTGTGTCTGCATCTGTGTGTGTGTCATGTGTGTCTGTGTGCGTGTGTCTTGTATCAGTGTCACATGAGAGAGAGAGAGAGAGAGAGATTACCTAGAGCTCGAGGAGGAGGAGGGGGATGCCGTGGAGACCCGGTCGCCGGAGAGGGGGGGCGCAGCCGTGGAGACCCGGTCGCCGGAGGGGGGGGGCGGGGGAAATCGAAACGATTTCAAAATTTTCGACAGATGGAGAAAAGAAAACTGAGCCCTAATTAACCAAAATTTAGCGACGTTTAGCGACGTCAAATAAAAACGTCGCTAAAATAAAAATTAGCGACGCCAAAGATGTCGCTAAATACGTCGCTAAATATTTTTGATAGATACGTCGCTAATTACGACGCTAAACGTCGCTAAAACAGATATATTAGCGACGTTTAGCGACCTTAATTGAACTTATAGCGACTATTCTTTTAAAATCTTAAAAAAAGTCGCTAAACGTCGCTAAATGTCGCCATTTAGCGACGCCTAGCGACGATTTTTACCGAGTCGCTAATTTAGCGACGTTTTTACTTGGAGTCGCTAAAATACGTCGCTAATCCCGCTTATTCTAGTAGTGATTCTCAACCATATAAAATTTAAAAAAATTACTTACGAAAAATAAATAAAATCTTAAACAAACTTTCATCTTATCCATCAAATCCGTTAATAAATACTTAACCAATTTAATTTTAAAAAAAACTAACGGGAGATTAAAAAAATATAATCTAAAACCATTCATTCTCATCATCCGCAACCCGTTCTTTTCTTCACGTAATTAATAATTATTAATCTTCATGTAATTAATAATTCTAAAATTCTAAAAAAAATTCTAACTACACGTGTACGTGTTTTCCTTAGATAAAAATACCTTAAAGTTATTATAATTACCTAAACATATATTCAAATGTATATAAAGATATATATAACAAATCCAAATAAAAATATATTTAATAGTCAAAATATATTTAAACTAATTTTTTATATCTAAACATATATCCACATTTTTACTAACATAAATATAAATATATCAAATCAAATTTAAACTATTTTAATATAATTTAAATTTTTATTAATTTTTTTAATAATATCAATGAATTTTATAAATCTAATTTTTCAATATATATATATATATATATATATATATATATATATATATATATATATATATATATATATATATATATATAACAAATCTTAATTTACAAATATTTAAAACTATTTTTAATAATATTAGAAATATATATATTTTACGTACAACGCACGTGCATTTACTAGTAATATATATAATAAGAAAAGTTGAGGATTCATCGTGAAAGTTTTTTATTCCAAAAATGCTCTTATCTATGTTTACTAATTAAAATTATTTATTACATTTAACATAGATAGTTAAGTAATTATGCAGAAAATATTTAAGGGAGATTGTTGTTTGCTCTTTTCAAGTAGTAAACAATTAAGAGGCTTTGATCTTCTAAAATAGTAAAAATTTAAAAGAGTATTGTTTATTGTTCCCAAATAGTGTAAAATATGTGCAAAACAAATACACAGACATATATAATACTACTACTAATACTAATAATAATAATAATAATAATAATAATAATAATAATAAAAAAGAAGAAGTAGAATTTAGTGTATATGCATGCATCACAAATAATTAAATTTGATTAAACCAAATTCCAAAAAGATCGAAAGGCAAACACGTACGTACGTACGTACGGGGTGATAAATGAATTAAAATAGAGAAGACAATGGAAATTCACAACAGAACACAAACGCATGCATAATAATGCATGGACTTAGAACAGAGAAGGAGCAAAGGACATGAAGCAAAGCGCAGCAACAAGGGCCGTGCCTACACGTATGGAGCCAGCAGCCGATGGGGTAGTAGTTGAGTCCTCTGCATCTGATGAGGCGGTAGGTGGTTTGGCCGAAGAAACGTCCTTGGCGGGCTTCTTCTTCTTCTTGGGTTCCAATGTGGACGAGTCTGACGGTGCGGGAGCAGCAGCTGGAGGCTTGGCTCCAAAGATATCGGTAGGAAGCAAGACGCGGTCGACAGAGTAGACGGCCAATGGGAAGTCGGAGTAGAGTTTGTTGCTGATCGGGGTATCATCGACGCCGGTGGACACATTCACCTGACTGCTTGTACTGGTAATGTTGACGCTGTAGACGCCGTTGTTACCGGATGCCTGGGTGCGCACAGGGTTGCTGGTGGTCTCGAATGTGGACAGGCTGTAGTACCTCGGGAGGACGTGGTACAAGACGAGGGAGACCTGCTCTTGCGGCGTGAGGCTGTTGAGCGTGCCTGGCTTGAGGTTGTTGAAGGCGTTGTCGGTGGGGGCGAAGAGGGTGAGGCCGTCGAAGGAGTTGGTGAGCTGGCTCTGGATCTGTTCTCCCACTTGGGTCTCTTTCAGCAGCCGGATTAGGGTCGTGTACTGGCTGCCATTATCTAGGATGCCTGTGAGGTTCAGGGGAGCCGCGACCGGGCCGGGTGCCACCGCTGCGGGGGTCTTTGCTTGACATGACATGATCATGAGCCCGAGCAAAGTGGCAGCTATGGCTAGGAAGCTGGAGGAGGAGGAGGAGGAGGAGGAGGAGGAGGAGGAGGCCATCTTCTAATTAGCTAGCTAGCTAGCAATGTGGTTGATCGATGATCAGTTGGGATCGCTAGGGACTGGAGACTGACTAGAGCTGTTGCAAGTGAGGCATTCTTATACAAAAGCAAGGGATTGATGGGATGATGTGATCCATCCATCTACTGGATGATGGTCCCGCAAGCTAGCTAGGCTACAAAACTGACAGCCGAGCCACCGACCCACCCAACGGATATCGAATTATACACTTATTATCAGACAGACCACCCTGCAAGATTATTTATTGGGGGAGGGGAGGTGGACAAATAACCCCACAAGCTTTGATCTGGCTCCGGTGCAAAAGGACAATGCTAGGGATGAATAATGGTATACATACATAATAATCAGTTATAAGAGGATCCTGCGCTAGCTGTGATTGATGTAGTCCTTCACCAAACTTAATCAGTTATAAGAGGATCCTGCGCTAGCTGTGATTGATGTAGTCCACCACCAAACTCTGTATTTTGTTCAAGTGGTTTAATCATGAATGGGACCATTGAGGCCCCCGACCGACGCTCTTTTAATCCCTTCCAACATCTGTTCCGGATTACTACAATCTGGAGATGAATACTCCATACTTCGGCCAACGAGAGATGCCCCTCAAACTAGATAAACTCCATTTGCCATCCTAATCCACTGCAAAAATAATGAAAACTAGCAACGGAAGTTTCGTCATAATATCACCTAATCCCTCACTACAGTAATAATGGAAAAACGACCACGTATTTCTATCCCTATAACATATGTCAATGTTTTATTTTCGTCACTGAAGATTTACTGTTTCGACCAAGCAACAACTAATTTAGCGACAAAATATTAACGATAGATAGCGACCTATAAGTTCGTCGTTAAGGAATCACTGTTTGGACCAACCAACGACTAATTTATTGACGGAATGTCAGCAGCGAAATAGCGACCTATCAGTTCGTCGTTAACTCAACGACATCATTATGGACGAAAATAACGATTGATTCTAATACATTTTGTGTATCAAACAATAAATAACATTATCATAATAGCGACAATTATTTTTAGTCGTTGATCCATCATCGAGAGAAATGTCTATTCCAAATTCTTTCTCCTCCTTCCCAACAAAATCCCCAACTATGGTAATTACTTCCTAATCCCATTTCTTAGGTCAACGCACCAAGGAACCCAAATATCAAGCTCTCCATCATAATAATTAGAAATTACATACAAATGTGATTATATACGCAAAGAAATTTTAAAAATAATAATGACATAATTAAAAAGAATATTTTTGAAACATAATTAAAAAATTATACCTGCGGGAGGAGGAGTTGGGCTCGAAGGCGGCGATGACAGGGGTGATGTGGTCTCCGCCTGGGGGTCTGATCCGCGCACAACGGGGAGGAGAAGGGGATTCAGATTCCTATTCGCAGCGGACTGAGAGGGTGGTCGAGGAGGAGGCACATAGCCGTGGGTCAAAGAAGAGGGGGGACATGGAGGAGGGGGTTGCCGGAGAAGAAGGGAGGAGAGGGGTCAGAGAATAAGGGGTCGGGGGGAGAAAAAGTAAAAAAAAAATGGACGTTTGAAAATGAGAAAAGCAACATTGTGTGCATTAGTTTAACATTTCATAGCTATAGAATGTTTCCGTCACTAAGACGCCACCAAACAAATTCTGATGCCTTAGTGATATATTACGGCAAAAATATGGTCCTCTATTTGATATCCTCATTTTAGCTGTTGTGAGTCGCTTGTTCGTCGTTATTCAACGATTATTTTTGTCCTGTCGCTATTGTCGGTCGCTAATTTAATATATTTTTGTAGTGATCCAATTTCTTGTCAGTACCCCCACCTTGAGTAATACCAAATGTCCTAGGAGAAAAAAACATAGAAACTAAATAATAAGATTTTCAAACTTAAAAAAATATTTTTAATATTTCTATGAACTAGAATAAGAAAACTATAAAACTATAATGTAAATATAAACTTGAACGTATTAATTCGTTCAAATCACAATAAATAAATCAAAATAATTAATGACATCTCTATGTAATGTCCCCCTCTGCTAGATAGATTGAGATGGTTTGTCGATCGACTCGAAGGACCATTTGGACTTGGGTTCATTTAGAGGATTATTCAGAGATCTGTTCGGTCGAGACTTTTATGTGTTTCTTCAAGTGTGTGGCCTTGATTCTTCTCTTATTTACCTTCACACTAAATAAATCGGATGTTGCATGTTAGTTCTATAATATGAGTTTGATGCATGATAATAAAAGAGACGAAACATGATAGATAAGATAATAATCTCATTTCTATAACTTACTGCTATAAAACCTGGAATTGTAAATTGTTGAGATAGACATATGTAAAGTAGAATTGCTGTTATCATATCACTTGGAATTATAAACTTGTTGCATAGATTTATATATAAATATGTTTTTAGAGTTTCATATGGAATATCGTATTATTGCTATGAGCAGGAGGATTATAATACGTACTGTCATTTCATAGCTTAAAAATAGAAAAATTTTGAGACCGTTGGGTCGCCAAGACAATATTCCAGGACTAGGATCTGTGTAGGTATGGTAATATGGTAAGAGAGATTGTGTAATATATTTTAGTTTTTACCATGCATATGTGTTAGAGTCAAACAGTTCACGCATTTGCATGGTTATGGATAACTTGTGAACAAGGTTTATATGTTCTCACTACAAAAATACAGAGTTTTAGCGATGAAATTTTCTGTCGCTAAAATGCCTTTTTCTGTCGCTATTTAATATATCGACGGATTAACGAAAAAAATTGGCTTCACTAATTTAAGTGTCGCTACCAGATTTTTGTCGCTAATCCGTCGACATGACGACGAATTTGCGACAAACTTAGCGACGAAATTTTAGCGACGGATTAGTGATGGAATATTTACGTCACTTTATTTGGTGACGGATTAGCGACGGATTAGCGACAAAAATTGTGAGTCAATTTTTACCAAATTTTCCAGAAGCTTACCGACAGAATTTCCGTCGCTAAAGATGACGGACATAGCGACGGATATAGCAACTGTCTGATACAAAAAATTCTATATTTTTTTATATTAGACATATTTAGCGACGGATTTTCTGTCGCTAATCCGTCGCTAAAGCGTCGCAAATCTGTCGCTGACCTAGAATTTTTTAGTTTTTTGTCGCTAATCCGTCGTTAAACATAATTTTTTTTTTACAGAATAGAATCACTTACTTTCTGCTCCTGTAACATTATACAATATCAAATCACTTATACACAAATACATCCAAACACATCAAATACAATGAAACACATCAAATATAATAGAACTTAAATATAAGTGCATAGCCATAAGTTGCATACACTACCATAATCCAAACATATATAGTTATACACAAATACATCCAACAAACTGTCAAATTATTAAGAAAACAAAAATACACATCAAGTTGACGGTGGACGAGGAGACGGCGACGGTTGTCGGGTAGCCATATACTGCGTTATAACTGCAACGATGATTTATTGTAGATCCCCAAGAACTACAGGCGGAGCAGCAGGAGAAGCTAGAGGAGCCATCAGAGGAGTTGGAGTAGATGGAGTAGTAGGAGGAGCAGGAGCTACAGGAAGAGCAAGAGCTGCAGGATCACAAGACTTTGTCAGTTGTCTAACCTGTCTATGTACCTCTAACAGACACTACCAGAAAAAGTCAAATTAGCGACGTAAAGAAACGTCGCTAAATAACCAATAAACGTCGCTAATTACTTTTAGCGACGTAATTAGCGACGTTTTACAGAAGTCGCCTTTCAGCTAGTCGCTGAAAGGAAAAATATTGCTAAACGTCACTATACCGACATTTTTTAGCGACGTAAATGTGTCGCTAGATTAGCGACGTTTAGCGACTTAACGTCGCTAATTAGCGACGTGCTCATCTATCGTTTAACGTCACTAATTAGCAACTTATATAGCGACGTTACTGCGACATTTTTAATGACCTGTCAATACTGCCATGTCAGCAAGTTACGACGTACAACGACGTTTTTAGCGATATTTTTAGCGACGTCATTAGCGACGTGTAGTAAAGTCGCAACTTAGCCACGTATTTAGCGACGTGTAGTAACGTCGCTAAACGTCGCTAAAAATGTTGCTAATTGTACAGTAAAAAAATAAAAAAAATAAATACTGAATTGTTTCCAAACTATTATTCCTGCAGTTTATTAATTCACAATCTGTACAAATAGACCCGGAGTAACCCTCCGTTGAATTTTCTGGGTTTGCCGACCCCTTTGGGTTGAACACTCAATACCGATAAATTAACATATATTTAATATGAATAATATAATAAAATTTGAAGAAAATAAAACATCCAGCAAATATCGTCGTAAAAAGTATAGGAAATATATATCCATACAATGAGTCTCATCCTAAATAATACAAATAATACAAATATCTAATAAATATCCATGCAAATATTTATACTACTGCGGATCTGCAGGAGGATGACCACCGGCGCGCATGAAGGATAAGAAGAGATCATACTGCTCCCGTGAAATCGACACCGATGTCGATGGAGAAGGCAGTGACGTCGGTGGAGTCTGTGTCGATGTAGGCGCACCAGAAGAACGTATCCGCTCCAACTCTGTGAGTCACTAGTTGTAAGAATCTATGGTAGATAACAGTCTCGTACTGCTATGAACCATTGAATCCTGCATCATCATCAACCTCTCATCCATGGATAGCTGTGATGCCTGTAGCTCCGTCACGCTGCGCTCTGTCGAGGCTCTAAGATCATTTGTCAAATCCGGGAGCTCCGTGATGTTGCGATCGAGCATATCGAATCGTGCGATGCGCGTCGGATCGTCCGCCTGCGGCTGGGACCGGGGCTGCTCCTCCATCCTTCGCAGTAACTCGTCACGGAGAGATGCAATCTGACGGTCAACGGCCTCTTGGACTCTGGCCGACGACTGCGAGGGCTGTGGGGAATGCACACTTGTCGGGGAGGCCCTAGATGACTGCATCGCAACCAGGGCGCCATAGGATCCCGTACCGTAGAACATACCCCTCTAGAGACCACCAGCGGCGGTCACCCACAGGTCGTCCACCGACGGAGCTGGAGCGTGCTGCGAGGAAGTATCAGCCTCTCCAGCTGTAGGTGCACTAGCAATCGCCCGCTCACGCAGCCTAAGATACTCGGCCTAGAAAAGTTTGGATACTCGATAATTGCTTAAGTTATATTAAAATTGCAACAAAGTAAAGTAATACTTACATAGGTCTACGAGGCCCTCTCATCAATGAGATTTTTGTCCTTGCGATGGGTGGCCAAGAAGACGGTCACCATGTTTGCATCATCACCCCTCTGTACCTGTTAAAAATATATTATTTAGTACTAAAATTAAATATGTTTTCCTACTACCATTTTACTGTACTTACATTAAAATAATATATCTTAAATAAAAAATATACCAAACGACGAAAATGTTCCGTCATCGGAATCGAGCTACCACACCACTTTGCAGCATTCTGCCTAGCTGCCTTGGCCTTCTCAGACCTTTCCTTGTAGCTCGGATCGTCGAATCTAGCCCTCATCGCAGTCCACTACTCAGGCGTGATCCAACCTTGGATCGGTTTTCCAGCACGATCACAAGCCTTCTGGTCATCCAGAGCATCACGGATAAGCTTGGCAGCAACGACAGAAAATATTCGATTGATCAACTCATCCCGATGCGGAGGATAGAAATACGTTTGCTACAATAAATAATTTAGTAAGTGAGCATCACGGATAAGTTATATAATATGCTTAAATTAGAGAATTTATATAATTTACTTTTACCTTGAAGTGCGTAAACTAGAATGCCTTTCTCTCCTCCGGAGCTTCAGAGTAGTTGATCCAAGGGCCACCATAGTTGCTCCTCAGAAAAGGCCCAGGCGTCTCTGAACCGACGATGGACGATATCTATACAGAGATAATTATTTAGATCAAAAAATTCAATACATGATGAATAAAGAAATACATGATATATATGATGCTAAACCATCTAATTGACTTACTTTGTACCGTCGGCCCAAATCTCTGTCCTCGTCTCCTCCGGAGGTGCGCATGGAGGATCTTGCTGATGCTGGGACAATGTCGGCACGACCTCCTCTACATGCTCATCTGTCTCCATGGTTCCGTCAGCAAGAGGAACGCTGGACGAGGGAGTACTATCACGCTTGGAACTACTCGTCCCAGGAGTGATGCCACGTAACGTCGTCGCAGTAGGAGATGTGACTGATCGATATACTTGAGTACTGGGCGACGACGATCCAGAACCAACAGTAGGCAGTACCGGAGGAGCACTCTGTCTACCTCGGGACCTGTCGAACCCTCCGTATCGTCCTGTCATACCTGAAAACAACATATGATGAATAAAGAAATACACAAATATATAGTATATTCTACAGTCAAAATGTTATGCATATCTCACAGCATTCATAGAATTGTACAGTAAATAACTAGTGGTGTCACAAGTCTAAATGGATAGTACATTCTACAGTCAAAATATAATACATATATTCGTCAAAATAATACATTCTACAGTCAAAATATAGTTACATTCTACACGCAAAATATTTTATTTTCAATCATCTTCAGAAAAATTATCTTGTTCGCCTTCCTCGTCCTCCTCTTCCTCCTCCTCGTCTTCACTTTTATCTACTTCGTCTTCGTCTTCGTCTTCCTCTTCTGATAATTCTATATCTTCTACATTATTACTCGTGTAATGAGTAACTTCCGTTGAGTTCACATCTACAATATTTGTTACAAGAGGTAGCTCGTCCTCCTGATAAGCTATTTCGTCAATGTCAAAGGTATTTCTAGCTTTAGTCTTGCATACTGCCCACCAATCCGACCTCGCTGTCCCCCGTCTAGGATAAGTTGTGAAGTATACGAGCTGAGCCTGACTTGATAGGACAAATAGTTCATAGCCTTGATATCTACGCTTGTAGTTTATCTCCACAAGGCCATGCTAACATATCCCGGTGGTTGATCCATATAAACCTCCTCCTGTAAGTCACCATGCAAGAAAGCATTCTTTATGTCCAGCTGATATATAGGCCATTGGTGATTAACCGCCATAGAAATAAGAATCCGAACTGAATTCAGCCGAGCCACTGGAGAGAAAAGTCTCCATATAATCCACGCCATATGTCTGAGTATACCCTTTGGCAACCAACCGTGCCTTGAGGCGCTCAACAGAACCATCAGGGTAATATTTAACAGTGTACACCCATCTACAACCCACTGTTTGTTTTCCAACAGGAAGTGATGTAAGCTCCCAAGTCTGGTTTTGATGTAAAGCATACATCTCCTCATCCATTGCACTTTTCCAACCAGAAGATGACATAGCCTGCTTGTAAGTTTTGGGAATAAAAGTAGAAGATAATGAAACAGCAAATGCATGAAAAGATGATGAAGCACGGTGTAATGAAACATAGTTAGAAATGGGATGCTTATTCTTTGTGGTACAAAGGCGTTGTCTTTTTCTGAGAGCAATAGGAAGATCATCTGGATCTGTGATGATGGAAGCAGAAACCTCAGGCACGGAAGATGATTGGTTGAAGGCTGAATTCTGCAGAACCACTGGCCTGTCCTTGGATCTCTGATAAACCTGTAAATGGGAAATGGAGACAGAAATTGATTCAGAAATGACCGGAAGTGGTATGGAAGATATCAAATCTGTTGTAAAAGGAATATCACGGTCTCCTGAAGGAAAGAAGGGGGTAGACTCAAAGAATGTAACATCCGCACTGACATAATATTTGCGTGACTGTGGATTGTAACAACGATAACCTTTTTGAGTACGGGGATAACCAAGAAAGACACACTTCAGAGATCTAGGAGCCAACTTATCTCGATTAGGTTCCAAGTTATGAATAAAAGCGACACAGCCAAACACTCGAGGAGATAAGGAAAAGGGTGCGACATCTGTATGTAATATAGTAAATGGAACTTTGTTATTTAATACATATGATGGCATGCGATTAATAAGATAACATGCAGTAAGAACGGCATCTGCCCAATACTGTTTGGGGACATGCATATTGAACAGGAGAGTTCGAGCCACATCTAAAATGTGTCGATGTTTGCGTTCGGCTATACCATTTTGTTGAGAGGTGTGGACACAACTGGTTTGATGAATCATACCACGATCAACACAGAAACTGTTCACAGAAGATTGAGTATACTCCAAAGCATTATCAGAACGCAGAATTTTGATACGTTTATTAAACTGAACATAGACTTCATTATAAAAGGCAGATAACACATTTGGAAACTCAGATCTTTCTTTCATTAAATAACACCAAGTCATTCTGGAATAATCATCAATAAAAATAACAAAATACTGAAATCCTTTCGGACTTTTGACTCTAGACGGACCCCAAATATCAGAATGAACAAGATCAAAAGACTCTAATTGACGACTCTCACTACGACGAGGAAAGAAACTACGGTGATGCTTGCCTAACTGACAAGCCTCACATTCAAGACTAGATACATGACTCAAACTAGGAACAACTTGACGCAACTTAGCCAAAGACGGATGTCCCAAACGATAATGCCACTGCAACGGAGAAGTAGAAACAGAAGTGAAGGCCTTTCCAGGTAGATCCAAGTAGTACAGTCCATCTTTTTCATGCCCCGAACCAATCGTCTTCTTCGTCCTGAGGTCCTGAAAAATACACAAATTGGGAGAAAATGTCACAGAACATTGAAGAGATTTGGTTAACTGGCTCACAGATAACAAATTAAATGGAAAATTAGGCACATATAATGAATCAAATAATGATAGTGATTGAGTAGGGTGAATGACACCTTTCCCAAGCACAGGACGAGTAGACCCATCAGCCAAGATAATATTGTATTTCATGGAACTACGATTATGAAAGATAGATGTTATACCAGACATATGAGAGCTCGCTCCTGAGTCGATGACCCAAGAGGTGGATGGTGACTGGGTTGCCACAAAAGCAGGATTACCTATATGTGCCATGGTTGCAGTAGGTTGGGAGGTGGTACTAGCAAGCGCGTTCAACTTCTGGAGGATCTGTTGAAATGGAGATGAGGTATCGGACGTTGAAGTCTGATTGAAACCCGAAGTATCATCTCTGGGAGCAGAAGTGGTGTCCTGGGACTGCATATTTTCATCATGGACTTGATGTGCATATTCTGGTTTGCCCCATTTGTCCCAACAATAGTCTTCTACATGACCGAGCATTCCACAATAGTTACACTTTCGTGGTTGACCACGGCCACCACCACCACCACCGCGGCCACCACCACCACCACCGCGACCACCACCACGACCATTGTCTCTACCACCACGGCCTCCTCCTCGACCAAAACTATGACCACCATATCTACCGCCACGTCCAATACCACGTCTACCACCACGACCAACAACACTAGAAACTAGGGCAGAAGAGTCAGTACTCGGCACCACAGAACTCTGTCCCAGAAAGGAACGATTGAGACGGGAGAAAGTATCTGCCACCGTAGGTAACTACTCTCCAGCAAGGATTTGAGCTTTATAAGGTTCGAGCGCAGGATCCAAGCCGGCAAGGATGAGTGAAACATGAAACTCTTCCTTCTGTCTCCGAGCTTCCTTCAAATCAGTAGTAACAGGATGATATTGAAGTAGTTCCTCCCACAAAGCCTTCTTTGAAGCCAGATATTCATTCACAGGCTTCCCATTTTGCTTTGTATTAAACAATAACTCGTACAACTCATAGATACGGGCAACGTTTCGCTTCTGCGAATAAGATTCTTCCAGAGATGCCCAAATCTGTTTGCTTGATTCACACCACTGAACATTAGCAGCGATATGTGGTTCCATACTATGCCACAACCATGACATAACGTATGCATCTGCACTCATCCAATCTTCATACTCAGCGGACGTTTCAGGCAGGGGTTCTTCGGTCAAAAACTTCAACTTTTTCTTCGCCCTTAACACCACTTTGATAGACTTGGACCAGGCAAGATAGTTCGCACCATTCAGTTTCACCGCTGTAATCGACTTTTCCAATTCATCATTATGAATAACAGTAAAAGGAGAACCACCTCCGCTACCACCACCACTATTAACCTCGTTAGAAGATTCGGTCCCCACCATACTTGCAGATGCAACATAAAGACGAGATCTTTGAAACCCTAGATCTCACAACGAACCTCAACCGACGATGAATAACCAACGGAGATCTGTAGAAACCCTAGATCTCATAAACGAACCACGAACGACCACGAACAGCGAACGACGAACGGCGAATCATGAAAAGTAGACGAAAAACAGCCCAAAAATTTGGAGATAGAGAGGAGAGGAGAAGGAGAAGTAGGAGAAGAGAGAAGTACAGTACTTACAAATATATGCTCTGATACCAAGTGAAGTTTGGAGATGGAGAGGAGAAGGAGAAGTAGGAGAAGAGAGAATATGAGAAAGGAGATTGCAAGGGCCTCAAACCCTAGGTTGCATCTCATGTCTATTTATATAAATATGCAATACACCCACAATTACTATTATACCCTCATATGATAAATAATAAAATAAAATAACTCTAACACTTGTCAATTTTCCAACTTTGATCTTTAATCAGATCGAACCATTCACACTTGAATAACACGATATTAGCAGGTTCTGTGCCATAATTATATGTCAACTCCACAATCTCTCGTAAGATGCCATAGAAATCATTGCCTGGATCGACGTCTTTGTAGTTCAAAGATTTGTTACACAAACAACTATTTTTCGTGGAATCAAGATCCAGAAAGCTGTCTCTGATAGGAGCATTTGTTGACTTGAACCTGAACCCATTCACACAGAAACTTGGCCATATTTTAACGGCAGTAATTGGTCCCTTGGCGAGAGTTCTAATAGATTCACTCTCGGGTGTTATTAGACGATCGACCTAAATACCAAAGTAGCGATAGTAAGTTATTTGTTTTACAAGTACAGAAATAAAACCAAGCACCTTACATATGCGCTCAACCAAGAAGGAAAATGGCATCTTATTTCTTGTTCTACTTCTTCGTCTGTTATGTAGGGTCTAACCGACCTCAACTCATCATTATATGTGTTAAAAACAATGAAGCAACTGCTGATTAGTAGCATAATAGTAGATTATACTATTATATTGAGATAATGTAAACATGTACGTATTAATTACTTACCCCTCTAGCTTCTTCACTTCTTCCTCGTTGTAATTGAGTAATATATACAACTGAGTAGCCCTTAGCTCGTCGTCATTCAAATATATCTTCTTCATTTTCTCCGAAGGCTTTCCTGACGCATTAAATACTTTGAGTATTGCATCATTAGATTCCCGATATCCGTCGTCATTTCTCGGAGCTTTCGTTCTATTAGTAGCAATATGAGGTTTGAAATACGTCGAGCAAAAGTTTGTAATCTCCTCGAGAACATTAAGCTTCACAAATAGAGCCCTCAACCCGTGCCTTTTTTTCACCTTTCTCTTTAGGTGATTCAGATGCCGCTCGAAGGGGTACATCCACCGATAACCGACAGGACTACCAACACGTGCCTCATAGGAAAGATGAATTGGCAAATGCTCCATAGAGTCGAAGAATCCAGGAGGAAACACCTTCTCGAGCTTACATAGTATTACCGTAATGTCCTTCTCTTGCTTTTCTAGAAGATCGACGAGCAACTTAGTAGAATAAAGATCTCTGAAGAATATGTTGAGCCCTGTCAATGGATCCCAAATGACCTGCGGTAAGAATTATCGAAATGCAATCAAAATTAACCTCTCCATGAATACGTGACAATTGTGGCTCTTCATACCCTCCAGTTTGTTCTCCTTGAGGTCGACGCATCTTCTCAAGTTAGACACGTACCCGTCTGAAAACTTTAGACCCTGAATCCACCTACAAAGTCTCCCTTTATCCTCTTTCTCCAGTGAGAAAACTGACTTAGGTTGCTTTAACTTTCCATTCCCCTCCTCTATCAAATGCAACGCAGGACATCTATATATTTCTTCTAAGTCCAACCTGGCCTTCAGATTATCTTTCGTCTTCCCCTTTACCTCCATTACAGCCCTTAATTATGTTATCAAATACATTCTTCTCGATATGCATGACATTAAGGTTATGTCTGATCAGATTGGTTCTCCAATATGGCAGTTCCCAGAATATACTCCTCTTTGTCCAGTTATGGGTGCGACCAAATCCGTCACACTTGTACCCCTTAGCAGGCTCTTTGACAGCACTTGGTAAATCTTTTACCTCTTCCCATATCATGTATCCGGGCCACCTTGGCGGTGGATTGGCCTTCTCCACAACGCCCGCACGAAAAGCATTCATGTTCCTCCGATACGGATGATCTTCGGCAGAAATTGTCGATGACAATCGATGAAGCATGGTTTGCCTCCGTGTTTCAAACAAAAATCTTAGTATGTTCCATGCAATACGGACATGAGAGACGACCATGGGTGCTCCATCCCGATAACATTCCATAGGTCGGAAAGTCGTTGATGGTCCACATAAGTACTGTCCTCATCTGAAAATTCTGCTTTCTAGAAATATCGTACGTGTTGGCACCTACTTCCCACAGCTGATTCAACTCATCTATCAAAGGCTGTAAATATACATTAATGTTCCTCTTTGGATTGTTCGAACCTGGGATAATAACGGTTAGGAACATATATGGAGTCTTCATGCACATCTAAGGTGGTAGATTGTACGGAGTGACGATCACAGGCCAACATGAATATTGGGAGCCCAAAAGTCCGAATGGGGTAAAACTGTCAGAGGAGAGCCCCAATCTGACATTACGCAGATCCGAAGCAAAATCTGGATACACTCGATCAAAGTGCTTCATGCTTCTCCATCGGATGGATGATCTAATACTCCTTCGATCTGTTTTCACCTGTGCCAACTCATGTTTTCTGCAGTCTTCTTAACCATAAATAATCGCTGCAACCGCGGCGTCAAAGGCAAGTAGTGCATCGAATCGGTAGGCTTCCTTGCATCGACAGACTTTCCTCTACTAGTGGCCTTGTAGCGATCAGTACCACAGAATTGGCACGCATGTTCATCCTTGTCGTCTTTGTAGTATAACATGCACCCGTTGCGACATGCATCAATTTTCTCGTATCCCATCCAGAGCAATCTCACCATCCTCTTAGATCGATAGAAGTCTTTAGACAACTTTGCACCCTCGGACAAGATCTCTATAATCAAATCGATCAGTCGATTATAATATTCTTGCGACATGTTAAAATCGAACTTGATGCTCAATAATCTTGTAACCACCTCCAATGGTAAATGATCCTCACAACCAGGATATAGTGGTGTCCTTTCATTCTCCAGCAACTCCATAAACTTTGCACCATCGGCATTCGGTGCCTCCTCAGCTACATCATAATTATCCGGATTAAAACTAGGCCCCGCAGCATCAAAAACCATGTTCACCCACCCGTCGTCGTAAGCAGCGTGGTCGTGGACATCCATATACACTCCACATAAGGCTCCAAATTCGATGCTAGAGACACAAGTTCTCCGTGCGCGGTCCACTGATAGTAATTCGGCGTGAAGCCCTTCGAGTACAAATGATATGTGACTTCCACTTCTGGATGATATTTCAAGTTGTGATATCTCACACACGGACACTTAATTTTGGTACCGTCCATGTACTGAGGGAACGCCTTGGAGAACTGCAGGAACTGCTGTACACCCTCAATGAATTTATCCCGCACACTGCACATATCATCAGGTTGACGGTTGTACATCCACGAATGATGACGCAGATAGTAATTTATATCTATTTCTAGATACTTCTGCAAAAATGACAGTATGTATCTTATAAATCATTACATACAGTGTGATTCTCTAGAGGAAGGTAAGAACTGTTCTAACTTGACACATAATGCCCTATGTGTGTGTGTGTGTGTGTGTACATATAGTTTGAATAAAAACCCTAGTTCTTTTCTAATTTAGTTCTTTGTTTCTTTACAATTTATTCAGTTTTCTTGGCTAAGTGTGATTGTTCTCCTCCAATTCCTGACCAAATGGGAAGAGGACCCATCAATTTGGTATCAATTGGTATCAGAGCCTTTGGATCATGCTCTTGAAGCTAGTGGAGAGCACGACTCGAACAGCCATGGCTCCAGAGCTGGATCTCTCCAAAGAATCAATACCTACCCGATGCAAATGGGAGGATACTTGCGTTGGAAGGTATAATTCATCACTCAAACCATAAAAATTTGATAGGTTGTTAGAGGAATTGGCTATGTCAAGAAGAGGGTTTAAGTTTCCACCATATGCTCCATCCATGACAACACCTCAATCCCCTCTAAACATACCAAATATACCATAATTTGGTATAAATCCACCTGGAATGGCACCAAATCTACCACAATTTGGTATGATCCCTACTGGAGTAGCTTAATACATTCCTCAAACAAATTTTTCATCAAAACCCTTGCCAAACTGCAACATATTACCAATTTCCTCATAACCAGAGCACAACTCCAGGATTTCAAGCAACTCGTGCTCAATCCAAATGTTACTACACCAAACCCTAGTTTTCCTACATCACCTATGATATCTTTCCCATGTCTAAGTGTATAGTATGCACAGGTTTTGCACTGCAGTATTGGAGTGTTGGGCAGGCCAAGATTTGAGTGTGAGATATGGAAGTGTTGCGCAAGCCAAGAGGGAGTCGCAGTGCACTCTTATGCACTAAAGTGAAGAGAAGCAACAACAAGGGGATGCACAACAACAGCAAGGGGAGCAACTCCAGCAGCAAGAAGAGCAATTGCAGGTCGTGTCGTGTCAGGTTGTGTCATGTCTTGTTAGGGTTAGGGTTAGTGTGTGTCCGCGTGCGTGTGTGTGTGTGTTCGAGTTAGGGTTAGGGTTAGGGTTAGTGTGTGTCAGGTCGTGTCATGTTGTGTTGTGTCGTGTTAGAGAGAAAGATAGAGACAGAGAAAGGAAACAGAGAGAGGAGCTCACCGAGGAGGGGAACCGGAGGAAGGACGTCGGAGGGAGAAGGGGAGCCGGAGGAAGGAGGAGCTGACGGCGGAGGGGGGAGGACGCGGCCGGAGGGGGGTCGCCGGGAGGGAGGAGGGGAGCCGGAGGGGGAGGACGCGACCGGAGGGGTGTCGCTGGAGGGAGGAAGGGAGCCGGAGGAAGGAGGAGCCGGAGGAAGGAGGTTTCAAATTTGGGAGAGGGAGAGGGAGAGGGAAAGATCGAAGGAAATGGGGGGAATCAGCCCTAAATAAAACAAATTTAGCGATATTTTAGCGACGCCAATAATGACGTCGCTAATTAGCGACGTGTTTAACGTCGCTAATGACGTCACTAAATGTCTAATAGAGATACGTCGCTAAATACGTCGCTAAATAAAACATATTAGCGAGGTTTAGCAACCTTAATTGAACTTATAGCGACTAATCTTTTAAAAACTAAATAAAAGTCGCTAAACGTCGCTAAATGTCGCCAATTAGCGACGTCTAGCGACGTTTTTACATGGAGTCGCTAATTTATATTATATTAGCGATATTTTCTGTCGACGTCGCTAAAAAACGTCGCTAATCCTGCTTATTCTAGTAGTGAGAGTTGTCGTGATCTGCTCCAAAGTCATAGCACAAGGGGGAACGAGCTCTGATGGAGCTGGAGGAGCCGTTGAAGGAGCTCTGTAAAGAACCGACAGCTGGAATGCCAACGATCCAGTCCCATACACGCTGTCGCCTTTCCCTCTCCCGACAGCTTGTACCAACCGATCATTTCTCTCAGTCGGCGTACTGTTCTTAGTTCTACCCTCCAACGTCGCATATGTCTCCTATATTTATTTATGTAAATAGGTTTAGATATCGTAGGTTAGGATTAATCTTTTTATTGACTACAACTAAGGTTAGGTTTAAAGTTAAGTTTAGATATCGCAGGTTAGGTTTAGAGTTAAGATTTTTGGATATCATAGGTAACAATATTGAAGTTAAGGTTAGATTGTTAGGGTAAGAAAATATAGTTAAATTATAAAAAGAATGTAATTAAATTTTGTTGACAAAATTTTATAAACACAACTTGCGTATGCTTTTGCTGCCAGCTCATCTACGAGCTTCCCATCCTTCTTCCTTTTGTGCGTCGCTGGAAGATTGCGGGGAAGTCGACGGTCTTCGGGTCTCCCCCTGCTCTGATGGCCTCATCACACTGTAAAAATTAAGTAATTAATTAATAAGAAAAAATGAGAATTACTAAAAATTGATCTAGCAAAAAATTATAATACTGACCATCCGTCGAAAATGCCCGACGGTCGGAATGGTTCCACCAGTATGGAGACCACCCTTAGCACGGAACGCTCTTGCCTTCTCGCACTTGGACTTATAGGCCGTGGCCTCTATCTTCTCCTTCATCTTCTCCCAGAACTCTTTCTTGAGCCACTCCTTGCGAAGATCTCCTGAATGTGACGCCAGCGTCTTCTGATTATTGATCATATTCCTGAACCTTTTGCTGGCAACGATCTTGTAGCACTTTCGGATCGTAGAATCTCTATGATCGGGCCACCAGTACTTCTTTTGCAAATTCAAAAATTATTTGTTTGCATTTTAATCATAAAATTATATATTATTCTAAATAAAAAATTTATACATACCCGCAGCATATCCAGCCAAATGAAGCGTCGATCCAACGGGATTTCACTGAAGTTGATATAAGGGCCATGAAAGTTCTCCCCAGATCATTGCTAGCCTTGGTCGGGAAGAACCTGAAATAAGTAAACAATATACAATTAGAATAAAAAGGAATAAATAATTAAATATGTGAATTGACAATAAGTACTTACGTCGCTCCATCGGCCTACATCTCGGGACGATCAATATTGGCTGGTCGCTCTGTTAGAGTAGGGGGTCGACAAATCCTGGACGACGGACATATACTCTGTGCTCCACCAGGAGGCCTGGATATGGATTTGCTCCGGTAGGAGCAACTAGTGGAGTAGCCGGTGTACTAATAGTCATAGTAGTCGCAGGAGTAGTGGCAGGGGTAGACGCTGAGGGAAGCCCGGGAGATGGAATAGCTCCCCCTACCGATGAACGAGTACATGGCGGGGATAAACCATCCTCAGCATCTATGAACTCATCCTCTGATGGTCGTGTGCGACCTGCATCCGGAGTAGCTGGAGGATGCTGGGAAGATAATCCTCTATGAAATTGTCATCGTGATTGTCCTCGTCCTCGTCCCGCCATAGGTAAATCTGACAGTAAATAATATATGGTGTTATGAAACAAATAAAAATAGTGACATCAAGATATCATAAAGTAATGGATGGTGTGGTAAAACAAATAAATACTAGTGTGATGATGAAATAAATAATTACCATGTCATTAAATAAATAAATAATCTAAGCTAATGCATATGTGTGTATGTACTAATCTTCTTCATCTTTCGAATCATTTTATTAATCGTCTTCATCTTTATCTTCATCTTCATCTTCTTCATTTTTATTTTTACTTTCACTTTCACTATCACCTTCATGTTCCAATTCTTGTTCCTCATTCGATACCTCCATATCAGATTCCTCCTCTATATGAGGTAAATCTTCTATGTCATTCTCTTTATTAACTCTATCATCCTCTTCGGTAACATCAACCTCCATACCATCAACACCGCCCAAACTCATATATGTAGGATGAGGCATGACCACCTCATCCTCCTGGTACGCTAGATCCCCAATATTATATGTGTTTCTAGCTATAGTTTTGCATATAACCCACCAATCCTTATTATTGTGTCGTCGACTAGGATAGCTCGTATAATACACTTGAACCGTTTGACTAGCCAACACAAATGGTTCGAAACCTACATAATTTTTTCCACAATTTATATCAATAAGCCCAACCTTGCTTGGGTGTTGTGTCAAACCAATCACATTTAAATGACATAATTTTTATCTCATAAGAGTATTCCAGCTCTATGATATCTCTTAGTACACCGTAATAGTCGAGTTCTGGATCCTCATCGTAGACTGAACCCCTCACACATACTCCAAATTTTTTTGTATAATTAGCCTCCTTATCGATAAATGATTGATTAAAAGGCTTATCTGTGGTTCTAAATTTGAATCCATTGATGGTGCATCCATCCCAACACTTTGCCCTCTTTTTTGGTCCGATAGATAATGCACGAAGTCGTTCGTTCTATAACTCTGTACTATGACAAAAAATCTGAAATATCACGTATCATATAAACATTAGACAAAGATTGGTCGAAATACTAAATTTAGAATGCTTAATGTTTAGGATCCGTACATAATTATTGAACCACGATGAAAATTTTGTATCAACCTCTCTAGCAAGATCATCATCATTAATAGTAGGTCCCTTCATTTTTACCTCAGCTCTAAAATTACTATGATAGTAAGGAGAATAGTTAGAGCACTTTTTTCCAAGCATATACATAATTGAAATATGTAGCAAAGATGTGTCGCTTACTTCTCAATATCATGCATCTCTTCAAGACCACTATTTAACAATATATACCGATGAACGGCTTCAAACTCATTGTCTTCCAACCACCGTACTTTAGTAGCACTTGTAGGCTTTCCTCCCACATTGAAGATAGTGCAGATTATACTATTTGTTTTATCAACCCACCGTCATCATTCCTTGGGGCTCTATTACAATTTATTCTGACATGAATATCAAAGTAGATGGAGAAGAAGTTTAAAACCTCCTCAATGATATATCCTTTGCATATCGAAGCTTCTACATGAGCCTTATTGCCCACTTTCTTCTTTAGGTGATGTAGATACCTATAAAAAATATATTAAATATTAGAATTATTTGAGTAAAGAAATTAATAGTACAAACTAATCAATTTATACCTTTCAAATGGATACATCCATCGATAATGGACGGGAGTACCGACACATAAAATTGGGGGGGAGGGGGGTAGCACCCTTTCTAACTTACAAAATGTCAATACAATCTTTTTCTCAAGTTCTATTAAATGTTGTACCGTCAACTTGCTAGAATACAAATCTCTAAAGAATATAGATAATTCGGCCAACGGAGTCCATACTTGATGAGGTAACATCTCTCTTAGAGCAATAGGTAGTAACATCTCCATAAACATATGACAATCATGACTCTTCATCCCTGTCAGCTTGCGTTCGTTGAGATCGACACATCTTACCAGATTTGATACGTAGCGTCAGGAAATCTCAACTTTGAAATGTAGTTGCATATTATCAATTTTTTTTCCTACTCAATGTAAATGGTGCTGGAGGCTTGACCCAATTATCGTTTGCACTTTATTTTAGGTGCAAATCTGAACGCCTGCAAATAATTTCCATGTCAAATCTTGATTCGAAATTGTCTTTCATTTTTTCCTTG